>JANIJG010015142.1:0-30943 GCA_024611175.1 Megaceryle torquata | reverse complement strand
CCAATGAGTAACGGACAAGTGTGATTATTAATAAGGTGACTGTATAAAAGCACCCTTCTGATCTCTAATAAACAAAGCTTGCTTTACCAATCATATTGATTGCCTGCATCTTCCCTCGCCGCCCCGCAACTATCCATATTCACAAGCAACACCCACTCATCAGGTTTCCAAGCCCTCAATAAATGTTTTCAAACAAGAATCAGAAGCTTTGAAATACCTGTTGCTACTTCTAACAGTTTTACCAGTAGATGTTTCACAGATATGAGTTTGTATCATCTTCAGTCCTTACAATAAGGGCAGCTTTAGAGTAGCAAGATACAAGTACTACAGACATTTGAATTCTATTCCTATTTCTGCTCATAACAGGCCACAGAACCCAAGCTAAAACAAACAAACAAACAGAAAAACCCAACAACCCGCAACCCAAAAGTACGCATCAGCTCTCCAAACACAAAACCAGGGATAAAAGCCATCCTGTTTTCCCTTTGGCAAACCTTGGGCTTTAAAATCCTCCGGAAAGGGAGGCATTCAACACAGCAACATGGGTCACAATCTTTGGTAGTCCCATAAGCCCTAACATGAACAGCACCTCTACCTTCCTGGCCAGCTCTAGTTCTTGCATAGTTTTCTGCAGATGTTTCTTTTCCTTCTGAAGTTGCAGCTGAAGCTCCTCCATTTCTCGGAGAACACCACTATGTTCCTGAAATTTAAACACTTTTCATTTATGCAGTCCAATTTCAAAATAGATGTCAGCATCTATTTACATTTACAGACACTGAAGTTATACAAAGGTAAGGTAATTGATTCCTTTTTTTTTTTAAGGAAATCACTGGGAACCAAAGAAAAACACAGAAGATTATGAAGTGTTTTTCACATTCTGTAACAATCCCCAATCTACTCTAAGTGACAGTCTTGCAAAGTTCTTTCAATGAACAATCCAAGCCTTCAAAAAAGGCCATATCAAGTAAAAAGAAGAGAACATATGGAACTTGTTGTATAAAAAATACAGTCTACAAAAGGTCTAACAGAAGTTACAAGAAAGTAATGCTCCAGCCCATTCACCGTCTCTATGGACTATTACCTTTGTTTTCTGCTCTTTTAGAAGCTTTTCGGCTTCCAGGTCTTTGTCAGCCTTTGCCTTGGCTTTTTGTATCTCCAGTATCTGAGTTTCCAGCAGCTTAGCATTATATTGCAGTGTTTCAATACGAGCCAGGAGATCTTCGTTAGCAGAGCGTAACTGATCGTGCTGAAATGATCATAGTGGAGAAACAAAAAAACAGGCTGAATTTGTGTGCAACTTTGCCAGTAAGATACTGTCCATATTTAAAAAACACACACCCATTTCTATCCAACTCCATCCTACAGATGAGCCTTGTCTACCTTAATGTTTTAAACCAGATTAAGAAATAGGCCAAATTAGAGTCACTAGCACTATCTGATTATTTTGTTCAGAGTTCATTTGCCCGGCTTTCTGTAAGACGGGTAGAATTACAAGAGATCTGAAGAAAAAATAGCTCAACATTTATGCTTTCTGCAGAATCATCTTCTTCCCAAAATGATAATGCAACATTAGAATACTTATTGCTCCACTTCAAATACAGCTGCTATATTTACAAATAAATGTTCGTATTATTAATTCCTGAAAAAGATTTAGCTGCAGCACCACCAAGCCTTCAATGAGATCGTATCAGTACATAGTAAGAACTCCTCCTGTATCTGGACTGGTTTTGCAATGATTTTAATGGATTTAATTCTGACGTCTTCAATGTTTTATTGTGGTCTCCATTGAGCAGATTAAGAAGTATAAATGAAAGAAGCTGCCAATTAGCTAAACAGTGGTTTTATTTACCAAATAATTCATAACAAACATGAAAAAATCAGTGCCTGAATAATCAGTAGAATACAGGCTACTATTTGTCATTTCTTCCTGTGCTATTCACTACCAGCTTCCGTTTATAAGGAAACAGTGGCAGAGGTGGATCTTCAGTGTAATTTTTTATGGGGCCTGGGAGTTTAAATCCTAAATCCCAAACTCACTGCAGTTAATTTTGCAAAAATATATCTCACAGCTGCTAAATTACCATCTTACTCTTCTGACTGCCACTATAGTACTCAACAACATATCCTGAGGTGTCATCCTTGTGAAAGGTGCAAAAAACCCAATTAATTTATTATGTTTTAACATTCTATTGATTAAATTAAAAAAAAAAAAATCACATTTTGTCAAAGAAAAAGAAGAAAAAAAAAGGTACAGTTAAACTGTGCCGTACTTCATAAGAAGTGCAGGTGTGGAATCAGAGAAATAATGCAAATATGATACTTTGGTTTTGTATCTGCTACACAGCAGAATGGTATATCCAAGCCAAACCAGAGGTGATCACCTGCTCTTTTCTGTGAGATGACCTGGAGCAAATGAAACCCTTCCTATTCAAAACACCAGACATTCTAGCTTTATTTCCCTTTGTCACAGCCCAGACAGGATATTAGAGGTTTGGGGGGGAAATTTCAAGTCACTATCCAAAATGCACTTAGGTTATGAACCTATTTATAGTAACAATCACATGAGTAAGACTCAGCATTCAATAGGTAAAATATTTTTAACTGTAATTATCAATAGATCAGACATACGTCCAGAACCAACCTGCTGGGATGACATCTGTAGCTGTCTTGTGAGGTCATCTATCTGACGTTCAAGATTATTTGCTCTGCTTTTTTCAGAATCCAGCTGTTCTCCTTGCTTATCATATTCCATCAAAAGATTCTTAACACATGCAAATGTAAAACCATCATTTTTTACAACGTACATCACAAAAGCACATTCTATACCACAGATTCTTAATCACCTTCCTAATATTTCAGCATATGAGTTTTCTTATTGTAACATCAAAAATATCAGAATGAAATTACAGCTATTGTTCCATTATGGACTCTGGGAGAAATCCTTTCTAGCTCATTAAATTCTAGAATAATTTGGGTTGGAAGAGACCTTGGAAAGTCTACATTCAACCTCCTGCTTAAAGCAGGGTCAGCAGTGAGATCAGACCAGGTTTCTCAGAGCTTTGACCAGTCAGATGTTTTCAAGGACCTGTTTCCAAGGATGAAGATGGCACTGCACCTCTATGCAACCTGCTCCAAAGCTCGACCATCCCCAGAGAGTTAAAACATTTATTTATGTATCCATCTGGAATTGCACATTTCCATTTAGGACTACTGTCTCCCATCTTGCCCTGCCATTAATAACCTGACTATTTCCTTGATAATGTCTTTGTAGGCACTGGAAGACTGCTGTTAGGTCCCTCTGAAGTATTCTCCAGGCTGAGAAATTTCTCAGTCTTGTACATCACTTATTCCAGTCCATGGACCATCCTGGTTACTGGAATCACTTCAAATTATCTTTCTCGTATTTGCAGGGAGTAGGAAGGACAAGACTGCTAAAATATTCTCAGTGATGTCATAGGTTGGAAAAGGCCTTTAAGATCATTAAGTCCAACTGTAAACCTAACACTGCCAAGTCCACCACTAAACCATGTCCCTAAACACCATGTCTACCCATCTTTTAAATGCCTCCACGTGACTCAACCGCTTCCCTGGGCAGCCTGTTCCACTACTTACCAACCCTTTTGATGAAGACATTTTTCATCATGTCCAATCTAAACCTCCTCTAGCACAACTTGAGGCTATTTCCTCTTGTCCTATCACTTGTTACGTGGGAGAAGAGACTGACAACCACTTCATTACAACCTCCTTTCAAGTGTGTGTAGGAATTTATAAGGTCTCCCCTGAGCCTCCTTTTCTCAAGTATAAACAACCCCAGTTCCCTCAGCTGCTCCCCATATAGACCTGTTCTCTAGACCCTTCACCTTGATGTGAGTACTGACCCAAGAGAGATAATGACTTCCCTTGACCTACTAGTTGTACTCTTTTCCTTGCAGCCCAGGATGCTGCAGCCACATTCAGTACCAGAAGAGTTTTCTCATTCTCAGTGAGCTGCCTATTAAACTCTGAAATTCTTCAGCAGCCACACAGTCCCCAGCTTGTATCAAAGAGTTCCTCTCTCTTATATAAAGAGCTTTGCATCTGTCTTTGTTGAACTTCAAAATATTTCTGTCTGTCCATTCTTCACACCTGTCCAGGTCTCACTGAATGGAAGCCCTGCCCTCAAGTCTATGGACTATTTCCAATTAGGAATAATCTGAGAACATGATGAATGTGTGCTCCACAACCTTCTCCAGGCAACCATGAAACAGGACAGGTCCAAGCACAGACCCCATTTGTTACTGCCCATGAATTGCTTCTCTCTGAGCCAAAACATGCATCTTTTTTTTTTTTTTTTTTTTCTTTTTAAGCACTCATTTGGCTGTTTACCCACTTAGATTGTAGTGTCCTAGCACAGATACAAGAGTACTCAGAGCTTCTAAAGCCTTCCTAAAGTCAAGGTAAATGACACCCACTGCTCTCCTCTCATCCGCAACTCCGGTTGTATTGCCATGGCAGGCAATCAGATTAATCAGATACAACTTACACTTGGTGAAGCAATGCTGACTATCCCCAGTCACCTGCTTCTGCTTCACATGTCCTGAGACATGCTCCGAGAGGACTCACTCCCAGGGGATTGTTAGTTTATGTCTTTATCACTTAAGGACATTCCAACTGATCCCAAATTTAATGTATTTTGAAGAATTCATAATATTTATTATTTATTTTTTACCTAAACAACAGTTTGATGTTAGATTTAAAAGATTGTAAAATACCATCCAGAAGAAAGGAAGTGACTTATTTTCTTTTGACAGCAGCCACACAGTTCTATTACTAGAACCTTACATTTCTTGATCTGGGTACTCAACTGCACTGACATAATTTCTTTTGCCAGACATACCTGTGCAATATATATCCAGGCTAGGCTTCAAAAGCAAAGTGTTTTCTGAAAGTTAACTGTCTCTTGTAAATATAGTACTATTCTTACCTTATAGCTTTCAGCCCCTTGAATGACATCCTTCACTGAAGCAGACAACTGATCTTTTTCTGACCGAACCAATTCCAATTCTTCCCTCAGAGCCTGCATCTTATTACAAAGAAGTGTGTGTCATTAAAACAGAACTCCACATAAGGAATGTTTTGTGAATTAAGCAGCAGCCAGGATACCTCTTTTCGACTGGCATCTAATTCTTTCTTTGCTTTCACGGCAACAACCTTGATTTTATTTATTTTCTCTCCTTTTTCTGCAGATTCCTTTTCCAGCCTTCCTAAAAGAAATAAATAAGAAAGTGAAAAAATATCCCTCTCCTCTCCCCCAAGAAATAAAATTAAATTCAACTGGAACACAAGTATCAGCATGACTTTGAAACAAAGCAACATATAAAACAGGGGGAGATGTTCAAATGCTTCATTAGGTTAAGCATTTAAATTTCATTTGAAGCTAGAACATGCAGCAACAGACACCTTCAGGACAGTATTTTCCTGTGTCAGAGGCTTCCATCACAGTTAACATTAAAAGCCATAAAAGCCACATTCCTGTCTACTTCTACATACAGTTGTGACAACTCAAAAACATCTCCTTTCTAATGTGTTGGGATAACTGCAATGAAGCAACAGTAGTTTTCGCAAAGTCTTGTTTTCCTCTCATCCTGGCAGCCTTAGGGATTCTTACTGACACTATTATTTCCCACAATTAAAAAATATAAAGATGAAATCCACTACCCTGTTTATAGCCAAACATACATGGGAAGAAAATACTTTAAGAAATACCAAATAACATAAGATTGCTAACAATATTTTGAATCCCTAATGGAAGGAATATTGTATGAAGTTGCATTGATACCTACTTCCCCACTTTCCCTGGCTTGTAGGAAAACAGGGAATAGTAGTGCACAGAAGGAAAAATTAAAAATCAAAAAAATCCCAAACTGTTTACATAAAAGTGAACAGTGAGAAAAATACCAATTTTTTCTTGAAGCTCTGCTACTGAAGACTGTTGATCAGTTTTCTCAGTCAAGGTCTCCATTAAATTCTGCGTTATAAACAGAGATAGAAGTATTACAAACATTTCTTCATGGTATCTGTTCTTTCCCCACCAAGCCACCTTAAGTTTCAGCTACAGCTAGACTGTGACTACATTCTTACAACCAAGAAAGTCTATATATGCAATTCAATATCAGCTTGGTAACCGAAAAGCATACTTCTGTTGAAAGGAAAACATTCCAACCTTTTAACAGCTGCTTTCCATCCTGTCCGAGGACAAAAAAAAATAGGAGACCATTAATTCTGCAGCTGTCAGGTTTACATAACCATCAATTCCCAGGACCTGAAGTTGAGAGTAGCTAATGCAGATCGGGCAGGAGATGGTAGAAAGTTAGAGGTGAAAGATTATGAGGTCACTTAAATGATCACATCTAGTTAAATGATCACTTTGAGGGGACCTCTCTTCCTATCAGTACAAGTACAAGCAACTTTTGTCAAATAGCAGTATGACTGGTTTTGTTTGGTTGGTTTGGTTTTTTTGTTTGTTTGTTTTTTCCTGGGGAGAGGAAGGGGATTCTGGAAGGAAGCTCAGAAACATGTGCTGTTGAGAAGGGAAACTCACTTTCAGGCCAAGGGAGAAAGAAAGAAAAAAAGGAAAAAAAAAAAAAGAAAAAGAAGAGAGAATTGAAAGTATTTTTTGAACCTTAATTCTGAAGACTTTAGAGGCTTAGTCTGTATACTTCAATAACAAAATATAACCTTTAGAGAACTCAGTTCGTCTTTCACAGTTCTAAGTTCAGTTTCCTTTTGTTCCAGAATGAAATTTAAGTCGTCTTGTTTTTCTGATCCTTTTTGCTGTTCTTGTATTTGATTTTCATAGAAAGCAAGTTTTTGAGTGATCTCTTCAATATTAGCTAAAAGACCTTGATTTTCAATCCTTGTTTTCTCACTGGTATTCTTCAGCTCCTGGATATCATGTTGAAGTGCTTCTTTTTCAGACAACACTCCTTCCAATTCTTCTCTCAAGAGAACTTTTTCTTTTTCAAAATCCTGAATCAGGGATCTATGTTCTGTATACTGAGCTGCATTTTCTTCCTCTAGTCTCTCAACTTCCCGCTGCAAATGAATAAGCTTCTCCTCATTCTGTACAGCAAGGCTCTGCTCTTCTTTCATTTTTGCCAAGCATTCATTTGCCATTTGTAGTAAGTGAAGAGAATCATATTCCTCATTAGAATCTGAAACGCTGGACCCTGCTTGCTCAAGTAAGTGGTACAGCTGAGTTCTTACACGGGATTTGTGCACTTGATCACTTTCAAGTAATATTGATATATGGTCTTTTTCTGCAGTTATCATTTGTAGTTTCTTTTCTAAGTTTTCAGACTGCTCCTTGAATACTAACCAACCCTCTTTTTCTGATGTAAGCTTTTGCAGCTCTTCACTTAATTCACCTTTTTCCTGAATGATTTTCTGATTTTCCTCATGAAGAGTGAATGCTTCAGATGAAAGGTTCTGTCTTTCACGCACCAGAGATTCAATCTGGCTTTCCAGTTGCTCTAGCATTTGAGCATTTTCATTCTTCCTAGTTAAAGCTTCGTTCAGTCTCTCTGTTAATTCTTCCACCTTTTTCTTTAGGTCACCATTGTACTGATTAGCAACATCTACTTCTTGCTGAAGTTTCTGAACTTTGCCTTGCTCTTGCTTGCACCTTTCCTGAAGGGTTTCTCTCTCTTCACCCAAGCATTTTATTTCATTTAAAATATCCTTGTTTTGATCCGAAAGGGCAATTATTTTCTCTTCCAGTTCTTTCACAGCAGTCTCTTTTAGGTCAATGGAGCTTGTTATTGTGTTATTCTCCTCCTGAAGACTAACAATTTTACATTTAAGTTGTTCTATCTCTAGCTGATTAGATGACATTTTTTCTGTTTCTTCCTGGAGGCGATGCACAGTTTCGAGAAGAGCATCCTTTTCATTGAAAGCAGCTCGAAGTTTCTGTTGCAGTTCACTGACATCAGAAGCTTGCTGTTGTCTCATTGATTCAAACTCCTGGCTGATCTTTCCAGCAGATTCCCCTAGCTCAGTCTGTAGAGTTTCCATTGTTTCTCTCAGGCTGTTGTAATTGGACACTGCTTCTTCTCTCTCCTGAGTTAGCTTTTCAAGTTGTTCTCTAAGTTCCTGCATTTCAAAAACCAATGCCATCTTTTCTTTCTCAAAACCAGATAATAAAGTTTCATTCAGTTCAGAAATTTCTCTCTTATGTTGCTCTTCCAAAGTTTGAGTCTCTAACTTATGCTCTTTTATGGCACTTTCGCAGTGGTCTCTTTCGGCTTGAAGCTCCAATTTCAGTTTTTCAAGGACACAACAGTAATCTTCTTTAGCAAGCTGCAATTCATTTATCTTGAAGTCCAAGTCTTCCCTCTCATGAAAGTACTCATCCTTTATGCGATGGATTTCCTCTTCCAGTTTTAGTTTAACATTACTCATGTAAGTTAACTCATCTTTTAATATACTATGTTGGGACTGGAGCTCTTCTAAACTATGCTCCAGATGCCTAACCTTTTCTTCCATTTTCACTTCTACACAAGGTTGTTCTTGTGTGTCTACAACATCTATCTTGTTTTCAACGTTTTTATTTAAGACTTCTCTCGGCTGCTCCGAGTCATATTCCCACTGGTCAGTATAAGCACACATTTCATTCTTAGCATTTTTCTCTTTCATTAAGCTCTGCTCAGACAAATCGTGCTGTAACTGATTGATCTGATTTTGCTTTTCTTCATTTTCTTTAGATGATACTTCAATCTGGTGCATCAACTCTGACACCTCTTCCTGATGGGCAATTTTTAATTTTTTAAGCTCTTCATTCAGGTTTTTTATTTCATTATGGTAACACTGAGAGTTGCTTTTAATAGTTTCTTGCAGATTTGTCACTTCCTTATTTTTGTCTTCATTCACAGTTTCCAACTGCTTGCTCAGACACAAAATTTGCTCCTCATAAGTAGATTTAATTCTTTGGATGTCATCTTGTAATCTTTCAACTTCTTTTTGACTATCACTATGACATTCAATCTGTTCCATCAGCCCCATTTGTTTCTTCACTTGTTCCTCTAATTCCATTTTCAGCTTTGTTAAGTCCTCATTGTGTTTGCATTGTGCATTTGATAATTCACTCTTCAGAGCTTTTATTTCTTTCAGAGAGTCAATACTTGATTGCTCCAGTTGCTTCTGCAGTTCTTCTGTCTTAGCCACTGCAGCCTAAACAAACATGCAAGTTATTAAATACCGGTAATTTAGAATACAGAATTTCCAAATAAAAAGTTCACAATAATGAATTAGAAGATTTAGCAGTCCTTAGTTTAAAAAATTTCTATAGTTTTTAAATATCTAGCTATATTAGGACAACTCAGTTCAAAAGGCAACACAGAGAATACAAAAATGTTTGCAGAATGAAAAAGGAAAAATAAGTCTTCAACCGTGTCTACAAGCATTACTTCACAAAAGGGTCATGACAGACTTCAGCTTTAGCAACTATTCTGTATTACAGACCAAATTACTTCTAGTGCATGAAATTCAAGTATCTGGAATATAACAATGTTCATCAATTGCAAGCAATTTACTTTTCACTCTAGAATAGTAATAATATAGATGCCTTGGCAACAGACTCCTTCCTACGAGTAACTGAATGTAAACCACTTATTTCCCACAGAAAGACAGAGATAATTAAGCCATCATATATGTAGGCAACTAATGCACACACTGAATTCTTTCTGAGCACCTGTAGATCTATCCAGTGCATATAAAAAGGTTATATTTATTGTCAGTCCTATAAAAACTACAAAATAGTGACTACAGGGAAAATACGCTTTAACATATGAAGACTTTTGATATTTCTTAAGGTGAAACAATACAGGTAAGTGAAAAAAAAATTAAAATGGAAGTGAAATACACAAGCAGAACTGGAAATTAAAGACAAACCTAATAGTAATATATTAGTAATGTTCTATTGCTTATTTCAGTACCTCGGCTTCTTGCTTTCTTTGAACATTCTCTTTTTTCAGAGCTACACATTGCTGCTGACTTTCAGCTTTTTCCAGAAGCACAACATCCAGTCTTTCTGTGAGAGCCTAATTTTAAGGGAAAAAAAGATCACTAAAAGAAGGGTTTCTTAACAGTGAAAGCCTGAATTTTTGCAAACCATAGGAACTCACTTATTGGTCATGACTTTGTTAAATTTGATTTGATTTTAAAAGTTCCTTTCAGCCCAAATATGACAGATATAGACTATGTAGAGAAAAAGAATGATGTTGAGTAATAGGTCCCTGTTCAAAATTGTATTTCTGATGGCTATTTTTTAATCACCAGATGCAGGGGAATCTCCCCTTCCATAGAAAAGGGATCTTCATCCAAATTATTAAAAACAATTTTCCAGTTGACAGATTATTCCTCACTACCAATTTTCACTTTCATATTCTATGACCCTTACTTTGAGAAAGATGTTCCTGTCACTTAAAAGAAAAATAAAATCCAGTTACTTTCCTAAAAGTATTTCTTGTGACATGCAACTTTAATAATGTGTTTCTGATCTCATCAAATGACTGTCTCAGAACTGTTCTCAAATTTATCAAATTATTATTCATTTATCACATTATTTCTGTAGATTTATTTCAGCCAACATTATGTAGCACATTAGAAACCAGTTACACATTCCTACCTGAATAATATCATCCGCTCCTCCACTAGCTGCTTTAGATTTGAGTTCTTCAATCTCTTTCTCTAGTTCTTAGAAAAGGATAGAAATTTCACAGCATGAATTAATGCTCCATCAGTGTCAAATTACCCATGCCTAACAACACTCCTATTCAAATCAGAGATGTTTTTTACTTCATCAATTTTACTTGGTTACTGAGTGATAGAAAGGGCTAATGGAAAGAGAACGCAGATTCAGCAGTGCTTCTCCAGTCCTGACAGCATGGTTTCCCGAGGAAGCAAAGCTTCCTTGCTTGGACACAGATAGAAATTCTTTTGATGATTGTCTTACTGTCTATTTCATGATCAATTTAAGCCAGAGAAGATATTTAGTTCCTACTGGTTCTCTAAAAATAAGCAGTAGGTAGAAGAACAGGATCTTATGAATAACCCCATTGAGGAAAAACCTAGTATAGCCCATCCCTATCTATTGTTTCGCTGGGCAGCTATCAGCAGTCAGCAGAACTGTTAACTCCAAACATGGGGAAGTGACACCAGTCCAAGTAGAGCGCTGCTGGAGACAGCAGGGACAGCAGAGAGGAGAGGGACTGCACACGAGACCACAGATCTATTTACACAGCATAATTTAGGTGGTTAACATAAAAATTTTGTTTGGTATATTTTACAATTTCTTGTTAAAGAAGCAAATGATGAAATATAAAGTAGCTAGCTATTTTAAAGAAGCCATTGTACTCTACAACAGAACTAATTATGCAAAAATCTAATCAAGAGACATTCCCCCTCCCATTTGCTTCCTGAAAAGCAACAGGTATCCCTGCAACTGATACAGGGAACATACAACAAGTCCCACTTCCACTCTTGCATGAGCTAGCTATTGTTCCATCATGCCATACTGCTGGTTCAAAATTAATTTAATACCTGACAAAAGCAATGCTTCTTCTTCTTCCCTTCATTGCTCTAAAGACTTTGGTGCTTACCCTCCCACAAAAAATAGTGAAATTGCAGAACACAAATCTAGGATAGTTGCCTAAAATTTAAATCTACCTAGCAAAAACATGTAGTGCTGTTGGGGAAGGTCAAATAGTATCAAGCATCAAGGCAGAAATTGCTAATTTTCCAGTAAGGTACCTGTACATCTTGACTTCACTTTCTGTATAAGCATCACTTGCTTTTTTGCAAACTTGATGAGATCTTCTTTGGGCAATGTGTCCAGCTAAAAAAAAAGTACATATTAGAGACACCAGCTTCCTCTAACCTAGAGGTAAACAGAAACTAGGGTATTTTAGCATCTGACCTCAAGAAGTTAAATTTTAGGGCAAGAAAACTCTGTTACCACACATCTGCAAGAACAACAACAGTCCAAGTTACTGCTGTTCTGGTATCCAAATCTGTTATTTCAACTGCAGTAACAGAAACTCCTCCTAACTCTGTACTTTTCTGAAATAATTCCACAACACACAACTGGAAAGCATCAGACTGGAAATCTCAAACCCTCAAAAGGGTTACAATTCAGTAATAGAATTTGAACAGTGTTTTGAAAATATCATGCTGACCTAACACTGACATTGTTTAAATTTACTTACAACACATGCAAAAGAGTCTGCATACATTATGAGAGAGACTAATGCCCAAAATGGATGCTACTAATATCTTATCAAATGTTATACAGGAATTGAACATATCAATAAGAGATTTTTTTTCAAAGACATGTTTTCCAAAACATCTTAGCCTAGTGTTTATAAATCATTTTTTCAAGAAGTCTAAAAGACAGGAAACTGTTTAATCTTTGTCTTCCTATCAGTCAGAGCTTGCATGCTAAGCTGTAGCCCTTTCAACTACTGCTATGCAAATAAATTAGACCTGGGAGGACTGATTACCTTTGATTTGCCTGATCCTGGTGTGACAGAAGCCGCCACCATCTCTTGCCCAGCATCTTGAACCTACAACAAAATAAAATACCATCTGTAGTAACTGTACTTTTTAATGTAAGACTACAACAAAAACTATCTGTAAGTCTGGAAACACTGAGAATAACAGAATATAGTGAGAGCTCAAGAAAAAAAATAATTATAGGACTAGTCAGAAGGATAACAGTAAAAAAAAAATGATGGAAATCTATCATGATTAATGTAATATAACAGCAGAATAGAAAACTCCTGATTTCCAAACCAGTATGATCTTTACTGGTTCCATTACTGAACTGACATCTAGAGTTGGTACACTACTGAGGCATGACTCACTATCTTGCTCTCAAAAAACTCATTAAAAAAAAAGGCATGAATAAAAATAACTCCTAAAGAAATGTTAGTTAAACTTCGGGAACTTATGAACCACATATATCCCTTAGCTTTTATTCTTTTTAACACAATGGTTATCACTAAAATTGTTGGCCTAATAAAAATATTTGAAGACTCTGCAATGCCAGGGGTCTTTTAAACAAAATAGAACCCTCCTCCCTATGTTATTTATTTATTTATTTTTAAACATGCTGGTTAGCACTAGAACTGCTGGCCTGACAAACATATTTGAAAAGGGTCTGCACATTCTGGGCTTCCTATTCCTACAGGCATAATGCCTTCTGTTGGAAACCTTCACTGATCTGATCTGGAAGAATCTATGTTAAGTCTG
Organism: Megaceryle torquata; assembly: GCA_024611175.1. Classification (NCBI taxonomy): domain Eukaryota; kingdom Metazoa; phylum Chordata; class Aves; order Coraciiformes; family Cerylidae; genus Megaceryle; species Megaceryle torquata. The sequence continues at coordinate 17,656 of JANIJG010015142.1, read as the reverse complement.
CTGTGGCTTATAGGAGATATGCTTTATCTATACTTGGCAGCATGGAGAAACATATATAACTAAGATGGGGCAAAGGAAAATGGAACAGAGGCTTCCAATACATTCAGGGTAGCATTTCCAATCTTTGACCTTTACCCTGTTTTTTCATTCATAATATCCTATGTGTGTGTACAGAGTGAAGTGGTGCATATATAAATATTTGTATTTTTATATCTCTGTGTTTGTGAGTGTGGGTATGCATGTACACACAGACCTTCACTTTAGTGTGCCACTCTCTTTGTTCTGACAAAAAAAAAAAAAACCAAACCACCTTATGATAGAAATTAAGGAAAATCCAAATTGGATCTAAACACTACTGGAATGGAGAATTACTGAGTCACTACCAGTGATCACTGAATCGCTACCAATTTAGAGATAAGAGGTGATAGAAATATGAAAGGCCCTCATTAGAAATAGGAGTTCTAAGTACAGACCAAGGACAAAGGCAGCTAGTTATCTCTCTCTGTATCACATGGGCTACATTTTTTTGAGAGGGCAAACCCAAACTTACTAGAAAATAATGTGCCTGTTAAAATAAATGCACCATGTAACAAAAAAAAAAAAGAAAAAGAAAAAAAAAAAAAGCTGTAAGGTTTAAGTTTTGAATCTTCTTAGTATGGAAAACTTGGGCAACATTTAAATTCTTAATATTTCAGCACTGCAATTAGCAAAACACCGCCACGACAAGCAGTATGCTTACAGAGTACAATTAAGTACAACAAGCTGTATATACTGTTTAGAAAATGATGGCACACGTCTCCATACCACAACTACTAAGGTCAGATGAATCCACACATTACTTTTACTCTCCTTTAAGCTTACGCACAGGGAAGCAGAACCACATATCGTGTAAGCCAAGGCATCTAATTTTGCTGTTCTGGTAACAGAAACCAGAAACAGCTCGTGTAGAGGGATTCACTTGTCTGAATTAGAACAAGGAGGAATATGAGTTACTAAAAAAAATCCTCTATTTTCACTGATTAGGTGCACCCAAACTGTGAGCCAGCAGACAGTCTAAGCACAACACTTAATCCTGTGAGGATTCAAGTTTCTATTCCACCACTCTGAAATCAGGGTATGTTTCCATACTTTACTGAGATAAATATATAGAATTGTTTTATTTAATTTAAAGCCTCCTTCATCTACATTAAAGTGTTTGCAAGCCACAGTTTAGCATGTTCTATGCATTTTTATTGTTAGCTAGACCTTACTTTTGGGATAAACATACTCAGAGAAAACCCAACCAATGTATAAATAAAATATGTTAAATTCCGATGTGAACTATGGTGGTACCAATGTATAAATACAATATATTAAACTGCTGTGAACTATGGCAGTAATGACCATTATGGACAGTAATTTTCTGAGCAGTTTGCACTTTTTTAGACATCATCAGCTCTAGTCATACCAAGTCACATCAAAACATTTTGAGTTGCAATCGCTTCACCAAACAAAAGACATCATTAGAACATGCACAGCTCAGAAAGCACCTAGAAAGTTAATTTCATGTATGAACTTTAAACTCCTCAACACTGCCTCTGGATCTGCCTTGGTGATTATGAAAGCTCCACACTATACATACACTTGAGTGATTTTATTTGCTTGTGTTAGTAGTTGTCTCACAGTTGGCATGCTGTTAACACAGTAAGCTCATCTCGGTGGAACGGGAATGCTCGTTCACTCCTGGCTACCGTGGAAGAATAACCTCCCAACACATTCACAGGCTGTAATGTGAGTATTTTTACCCTGGGCTCAGCACCGGCTGATCCCCGGCCCGCACCAACAGGATGACATCCTCATCTTCAACCAAGAGGCACTAAGCAACCCCAGCAGCCGATACCAGCCGCTGGGCAAGACCTACCCCCGGCGCACATGATGCCTCCCAGCAGGCCCGCACCACCCCGGGGGCAGCCGGGGAAGAGGCGAAGGAGCGTGCAGCGGCCCACGGGCTACCCCTGCGGCGAGGCTGGCCCCGGGCAGCAACCGGCGGCCGCCCCTGAGGCGAACGGCAGGAGCCGGAGCCGCGGCCGCCCCGCTCGCTGCCGGCCGCCTTCCAAGGCCCGCTGCGCACGGCAGCGAGGGCTCGCGACCCGCGGGGCTGAGGAGGAGGGTCCTAGAGCGCGCCTCCCCCCGCCCCGCCCCCACCCCGCACGCTGCAGCCCAAGGTCACGCACCCCCGGCTTCCAGCAACGGACCCCGTCCCATTCCCCACCCCTGCGACGGCTCCGCGGCCACTCTTCCCCAGCCGCCCCGTTACCTCCATGGCGGAGCCGGCCGGCTTCAGGAACGGGGAGATCGCGGCGCCACAGCCGCCGTCAGCACCGCTACATCCTCCCCGACCCACTTCCGCCTCCGTCATCCTTGCACGACGACGACGGCGTTGGTCACCTGAGCTCCGCCCCTTGGCACGCCGCGCCGGCGAGAGGCGCTGCTGCGGGACAACCGGGCGGGGAAGACGTCGCCGGACGGGGTCACGATGCGACTGCGCTGCCCCGTTCCCCGTTCCAGGGGGGCAAATCTGTCTGCCTGTGGTCGCAAGGAGGGTGTGAGGTGAACAGTTCTGTGCACAGATGGGCACCTAAAGGATTTAGGATCCTGCTTTTTAATATCTCGCAGGGTGATTTAAGTTATTTATCCAACGTCCGAGATGTACCAGACTGTACCAGAGCAAATAGCAGAGGCTTGTAGGTCTGTTTGTTTTAATTGAGCTATTTTTACGGCCGTTTGGGTAGGTGTTGTGAGGGGAGCAATACCTACTGCTTGGAAGTGCACACATTTTTTAATTCTAACTGTGCTTGCACTTTGATAGTGCCTGAATTATTGACGTTTCGTCAAAAGTAATTGATTTTTAATAAGTTGCCCAGGAGAAACAATTTAGGCATGTTAACTCTAGTTACAGATCACTAGATAAATATTGAGTATCATTGAATTAATTATTGTGTCATGAGAGAATATCTATTGTTTTAATAATAAAAGAGCGTCGTGTTAGTCAAAATGCTGCTCTCGGATGAATAATTTGCATTTTTCCCACTCTGCTTACTGTCATTATTTTAAAATTCAAATGACAAATAGAGCCAAAAGGCAGAAAGGTTCTTCACATGTACATCAGAAGTTATTTCCTTGTCTTTTTTTCCCCCTCTAGTGCATTCACTGTAAATTTTACATATTTACTGTATATTGTAATACATGCAAGTACACAACTGCAGCAGGAGCATATAGCTCCATACTCTCTCTCAGGTTGCTGGCCCTTAAGGAACAGATCTCCCTAAGCAAACTACAAGAAGCTGGTTTTCCATTATTTCTTTTAGAAGCCCCCCAGAGCAGTAAACAATTTGAATCTTTCTTTCCCCATCCACTTTGTGAGACTCTGAACCGGGTGCCTTCACCTGCGCTGCCGTGGTCTAACACGAAGGTTTCACACAACTTCAAGAAGAGCCTTTCTAGTTGCAATCCTTCCAGAACCATTGCGTGGCAAAAGCTTTTGACCCCAAGCTATGTCATACTGCACTGCTCTGCCCTTCCAGGCCAGCCTCTGACTGAAGATGGACATTGGGAGAGAACTCTGTAGGAAAGCTTCCCTTCTCTTTTGGAACACCCCAGAGAAAACAGCGTTCCATGTAAATGTATTCCTTCTGTCTATCCTCAGAAAGTAAGTATTATGGTCCAACTCTTGGGTCACTTAATGACTTAGCCTATGAGGAAATTGATTTTGGAGATGATCCAAAGCAGACACACGAAGGGGTTTCAGGTATGTTAGTACTGAAGATAATGAACTACCAGCTCACTCACTGCAGGCTTTTGAAGCTGATTCTGGCTAGGGAGCACTCAGCCTGTGGCTAGAGCTCCCTGGTCCTGTGAAACGGGTATTTGACAGAGACAGGCCAATTCTCCCCTCCCACATCCTTCCATTTTTTGTAACACAATATAGGTACATTTTACAATTGAGATTGTTTTAACAGTCTTTCATTCTGCTCCTGAATTGCAACAGCAATTGCAAAGCATCCTGGTTAAGATTAATTCTTCTTAGAAGAATTTAAATAGTTGCTAGAATAACTCAAAAAAGATTGAGGATTTTGACTGTTGGTTGTTTCAGTTAGTTACAGTAAAGTAGTAGTTGTTCCATATTTTGAGGGGGGGAAAAAAAGTTGATTCGTACCTGCAATAGTCTGATTTTCTTAGTTTATGAACTGTATGTCTTACTACCCAGGAGGAGACAGTAAGCTGATATATATTGCACGCACCTTATTTGAGACAAGTGAGAAAAAACAAGAATAATTAATATACTACATATGTTCTGTCATTTTATTATTTTTGTAAGAGATAATTAGTTCATCTTTTTCTAATAGCATTGTTTATGTATAAATGAGGTTGCTAAGAGGTTTGTGATATGTTGGGACAGAACATAACAAACTTTAAATCCCGCTTTTGTTGAGAAGCGAAATGCTGCGGGGCTGTGATTAGCCCTTATATCAGGGCTGGCTAGAAATGCCTGTTCACTATCTTTGGAAATGCTAGACCTACAAGAATCTTCTAAGAGTACAGAATGAGAAAATCATTGTAATTTCACAACTGAGGAATGTGTTTCCAGGATACAGGAGCTGGTGCTTTAAATACTTGCTGCCGGTGCTTTAAATACTTGCCAGTTGTGAACCATACTGGGCCAGTCACCATTCTTGCTTTGGGCTACTTTTATGGCTTTTCTATATGCCAAATTAGTGTAAAAAAAAGAGGCAAGGTATGAATTTACCTTTTTACCTGGTACGTATCAACTATTCTTTGGAAACTTAAAGTATTCTCCCTGTCCTATGCAAATGAACTTCCTCTGGCTATGGCCATTTTGTTGGATTTGGTTCAGGTTCAGTAGGTTCCCACTGGAGTGGAATGGTACAGGCTACAGGTACAGTGAAAAAGTTAAAAGTGCAAAAGGAGAGGCTCATCTGTTTATATGGGTAAACAAGATACGAGGGCAGGAATGTCCTCTGTATGTGAAGGATTTGTTTATGTATTAAAACCCGAAATTGTATACGTAGTCCTTAATTCTAGTCTTAAATTGCAATAGAAAACTGAAAGGGAGGAAGTTAGGTGTTCTGGTAATCATCTGAAAAGCCTATCAAGGCTGTTAAAAGATCAGTGTGAAACTGAAACAAGGAAATGAACGGTTTGTTTGAGATTGTAGGGCTGGGCCTGGCTATAAAACACTGTTCCATTGTTAACAGAACATGGAAGTTCTTTTAACTCCACGCAGAGATAGTAGCATAGATAGATGAGTGAAGGTTATTGGTACAATAGCAAGTTACTGTGAACCAAGAGGCCCAATTTTACCAATTTAAAAAGAAAATTTTAAAAAGTCAGTTATGTCCATTTTTAGGTGTCTAACCTAAGACTCTTATCTACACCTGTATTGCCTGTACCAGAGCAGGACCCAGTGTGGCTCGCTTTTGACATACTCATTCTGTATCCATGGACATGGTAGATGGATATAATTAAACTGTGATCCTTAACACAGTCCTAAAGGCAGTCTGAGCCCACGCTGCTGATAAATACCAGCTGCCCTTGCAGCAGGCTATGCTGAAGCCTTTCTGCAAAATAATCCATGAGTAATTTGCCTTTTCAATATTAACCATGGGACACTGCTGCATGACAACATTCCTGGTCCACCTACACAATGCCTAAGTCTGTGCTTGGTCTGGAGGGCAGGCAGAGCCTTGTTATCCAGCCTAAGCCCATGGCTTTGGGTCTGGCAGCACAGTTTGGTTGCATCCTATGAGTATGAAGGGCTTCACTTTCTCAGTGTGCCTCCAGGCTCACATACATCCTACCGTGAGACAGGGCTTGTATCACTCATCGAGGACATGAGGGAAATGGAAGCTTCAGTTCAGGGTTAAAATACAACTCTAGTGCACCACTGGAAAGTCCCAGAATTAATAAGTAACCTTGTCGTAAAGATGAAACTCTTTGTGAACATATTGACATAAATCATTATAAAATACATATAATGTATATATTGCAGGTGGGATATCTATATCCCATATAGATAGGACAAATTAAATAACAGCTACTTCCTGTCCACAGTCTCTTTGCTGATTGGGGAAACAGTCACTGTCAGTCCAAGCATGAAGCAGACAGACCATCTACAGCAAAGTTAGTGGAAAGGACAGCAGTGTCCCCCTGTCTTTGAATGCTAGCTAAGAAGATAGAACAGTTCCCTTCTCTCTGTCTTTAATATTTTGAAGTTTGGTGCTTCTTCCATTCTCTTTCACAAACAGTTGCATTCCATGTGAAAGTAAATTGGCTCTGCTAGTTGCTATCAACAGACAAGCTAAGGGGTGATCGTGACTCCCTTAGAACCAAAACAGGAGTTCCCATTAAAAAGTCTATATCTAAGCAGGAATCTGCTCATTCCTGTGGGAGGATTTTCACTGGTAAAAATTCATGGTTCCCTGTAGTTCTACACTGGTACAATTAATAACATTTTGCAACTTATGACTGAATCCACCAGTTGATTATTCTCATCTGTGGTGGCTTCAGAGGGCATAAAATGCAGAAATGTCCCACTTTTCTATACCCTTGCAAGCTATATTTTCTCATAAAGGTTAACATTTCTGTCTTTGAATATAAATGAGCATAATATCAACAGGATAAGACAAGACAGCTTTTATGTAATCATACATCCAATGTTTGTTTACTTTTTTTGTTTTCCCTAGAACTGCGGTCTGACCTATCTTACTTTTTAGCTGTTCTTCAGAGCAGCTGAACTGCTGCTGAGTGAAGAGTTACTCAAGGAACTGAGAGCAGAAATGTCTTCCCACTGTGATACAAGCCTCTTATTCTATGGTGCCTCTATCCTTGCAGAGGCTGTGCAGCTCCCTTTCAGACCAGGTTTCAGCCACTGTCAGCATTTTCCACTTCTGATAGATTCAGAGATTTCAAAGGAGGTACACACGGGTCATCTGCACGACCTTTTGTACAGCACCACCCATAAAATGTCACCAAGCTACTGAGTTAAGCAGGTTTTCCATTTACTGATGGCTTTTATGACACCGAATGAGGATTAGATTGACAAACTGAGCTGACTCACGTGGTTTCAGGAAGCAAGCCAAGAGAATGGAAATATGCCAGAGAGCAGGCAACACCTCTTCCTCATACTGGCAATAGCAAGATAGCAAATTAAGTTAATCATAAACAACAACCAAGCAAGCATCAGAAAGCTCCCTTGGCTGATATTTAGCCTCACTGTGATGAACAGCAGCATCTCTGCCAGATGATTTTTTCCTCAAGTAGTAATTTACTGAGACATCATTTATTTGTGGGCAGGAATCTCTGACCTAAAGCCCTTTGGTTGCCTGTGTTTGCACTTAAAGTAGCAAATGCATGCATCTGCTTTCGGTGTTTCCTGCATTTCTGGGGGGAAACTTGGTGGTCCAGGAACTGATAATGTAACTTCTACATTTAACAGGAAGCTTTTCACTTGTTTTCAAACTTGATGCAAGATATTAATGCCCTCTAAAGAACTGCATTCATTGTTGATATTTGGATTAAATGGAATTAAATTATAATGATATGAAATGGATTGCGCATGTTAGCAGCTGCTCTTCTTACTAAATCCTTGGAACTCTCCTCGGGCCAAAGAGAAAATACCCCCAGCAAACATTTTCTGTGTTAAACTAGACTAAACGAGACTAAATGAGACTAAGACAGTATTTTCCTCCAGCTGCTGTCATCTATGTTGTTTTCCCTCTAATATCCAGAGTGCAAACCCAGTTAAACAGTAACCCTTTGGGCCCTTTTCTTTGTGTGCCAGGTTCAATGGTGGCACTTCAAAACCAAAAGTGTATTGGTAACAGTTTATAAGTAAATGGGCTATAAATTGCTTTATTTAATTTCCAACAAGCTCAAAGCATGGCTATAGTGCTGGTACTAATGCTAAAGCAGAATTGGTCTTTATTTGATGATATCAACCAGGCTCTATCTCAACTAAGAGGCCTCAGCGGGATGTTTGTATGTTTGGTTAACAAAAGAAGGGTGAAGAAAAGGAGGAGGTAATAATGTGATGCATCTGATGAGCTCTTTTACAGTGGTGGAGAAGGGGAGGTATTATATGCCGTATTGCCCCAAGTTGATTCATACCAACTTTCGGAATTCTCCAGACATTAACAGAAGGTGATGGTGATGCTATCAGTTTCAAAAGGCATCAGTGAGAAAAGCTTTTCGTCTTGATGCAGCAGGGACTATTGCCTCCACCGCTGGATTGTAGATAAATGCCTCAGAGTAGCCCTTGAGCAAGCTTTATCAAAAGAAGTAATGGATGTTTGGTGGGTTTGGATATGTTGTTTTCACCTCAACAGCATTTATGATGTTCAGCTTAAAACAAGAGAAAAAGAAAGTTATTCTACTTTGTGTACTTCTGTTGTTTCATTTATACTTGCCCGGCTTTAAATTTTTTTATTGTTATTTATTGATTAATGTTCATACAATGTGTGAATAACATATAATTCCCACACCTGTTGCCCTCTTTTAACACCTTTTTCCTATTGGTTCCTAATTTCTCTTAAAGGTTGATTTAAAAATGCCAGCAATATCAACTGCAGTTTTACAAAGAAAAAAAACCTCAAAGTGTGTCTGAAATATTTTTATTAAAGCTGAAAGTTACTGTGGGAGGGAGGAATGAGAAGTATCCAGTGAGATTATTTTCTTTGGAGAGATCAGCCTAAACTTCCACATAATTTGGGCATTCTCACAATAATGAAAAATCAGTGTTGTGCAAAAGAGAGATATTGAAATCTTAGGGACACAGGCATTTTGTGAAGGAATAACAAAATATATCAAATGGAAAATGCTGGAAGGTGTAGAGAATAATTTCCTTTGCTAATAATCACAATTCTGTGCGAAAAACAAGGGAAGTATCAGCCATTTTCTTTCTATAATCTTCATCAAATTTCTTATTCTGTGCCACAGTGAAATAATTCTTCCAGTCCCCAACAGCCCCTAAGGAACAGCAAAACAAAAAAGAGAAAAGATACATGTACCAGTATTTTCTGAAGCCCATTGGCCATGACTCACTAGATACTTGTACTTCAAGGCTTATTTAAAAATAGAATGACAACCAGGAAGACAGAGTTGATGCCAGTAACAAACCTCAGTACCTTTTCTCATGAATGGGGAAATGGAGTGATCCATTATTCCCTGAAACTCCTTAGTGTAGTTTGTCATGGGGTTTTGCTTCATTATCTCAAACGAGGTGTTATGGAGTATCTTGCTTAGAACTTCCTGAGTCACGTCCTTCTCCAGGAACTTCAGAATCTTTTGAATTTCTTGCTTTGGATTCTGCAGAGAGAATAACATGGGATAATATACAGAGCTGGGAAAAGCAAAGAAATCAAATCTAGTGTTAAAGATGCAATTGTTGTCAGGGTCAGATGATAAGGTTACCTAAAGATTTACTGATTTACTGATACAACCATCATTACAATGGAAAACTACATATCAAAGGTAGTATCTACTGGGCTTTCAGATTTAGATTTCTATAAACATATATTCAGCCTTTTACCTCCTTCATGTCTTCATAGAAGAGGTAGAGAATATGGTGTTTATCTTTTGCCTTCCACCATCCTTTTACATGGTCATACCAGGAACCCCAGAGCACTGAAAAAGGAGTAGTATCATCAGCAACCATAAATGGACAAACTGCCTCTAGTTATCTGTGGCACTTATGTTTCCCTTATAAGTATTGTCTGGGCATTTCCCTGGTGCTTTGGAATCACTGCGACCATGACTGCTGTGCTCTGTGTTTATCACAGCATTCATGCTATTAATTCCCCCAGGCACATGGATGCTCAGAGTAGAATTCATGTGGAAATTCAGAAGGCAAAAAATGCAGATGCATATCCCTGAATGAAAAATCCAGGCTGCCTTTATGGTCGATGGAAAGAAACAAACATTTCCAGAGTGATTCATCTGATCAGCTGGTCAAGACCAGTCTTATTTGGCCCTGCTTTCAACAGAGGGTTGGACCAGACGGACACCAAAGGCCCCTTCCAGCATGCAATATTCTCTCATTCTAACTATTCTTCTAACTAATAACTAACTGATATTTGGTATACTATCAGAAGTGCCTGTTTATCTCCAGCAACTACTAAGATGACACAAGGCGCAAGGTCTCCTTTAGACATGAGACTCTCATGCTGGTCCAGACAGCAGTGTTTCTAGGCCTACATGGTGGCAAAAATTTTAAGGAACTATGAAAGCTTTACTGACCAAAACTGTAGATTGCCATCCACCTGGGTGAGTTTTCTCTCTTGGATACAAGTAACTTTGTTAGAAAGAGAAGAATCTGCTTCTGGTGGTGCCTCTCTTTAGCTAGATAACTGGCTTTGTTCAGATGCCTGCTTTTTATACAGATGATTTTAGCTAAAAAGATTCCCTTAACTCAAATGCACACCACACAGGTCTTCACAAAATTGAACTGTGGTTTCTTGTATATTGGATAGAATAAAGCAAATTAAACCACTATCCTTCCCAGCTGGCCTCCAAGCAGGTTTATTTTAAACTCAGAGAGAAGAGATAAAGCCTGAAAATTGTTACATATGTTTCAGAATGATTATAGAATAAATAGTAGCATGATTTGTTGGGTTTATTTATTTTATTTTTTTTTTTCCAAAATGAGTATGTAGTGATAGAAATAATCCTTTAGGTACTAATAAAATCCACGAATGAAGATAAATAACTACTGAAACACCTTCAATAAATATTCTTCCATGGAGTGTCAGCACTGGATTTTAAATCATAGATGAAATAAGTAAGTCATTGTCATGCATTTTTTTAAATGAACAAAATCTCTTATTCAGCTGATTGCAGTTCATCACCTTTTCCAGTCATGAACTTCTCCATGAATTCCTCCCAGGTTCCCGGCTCGGGCAATCCTTTATTCATTCTGTGGAAATGGTAGTATGACACCAGGTTGTCTTTTGCATTCCTCGCCACATAGATTATCTTTATTGATATGAAAAGAGAAAGAGAGAGAAATTAACTTACATGTGTTTATATAGATATTGAGCACCTCCTGGAGTTTTGTCTTGGAGCCTGATGACAGAGGCTTAGGATATTTTGCTTTGAAGCTGTCTTTTTCCAAAATCCAACACAGGCAACTTAGTCGTGTCTTCTTCAGTTTCACACAGGCTTTGCACATCAAAAGGAAAAAACCTGGGGAGACCTTTAGGTTTCACAAAGATTCTGGAAACCATATTCGGTCCTGGTTTATGTCACTTCTTTTGTAGGTGAAGTAGAATTGAGTCCTACCTCTTCAGCCTTACCTTACAGTTTTGTTCCCAGAAGGAGGGAGGCACCAGCTGCACAGGGAGATGAGTCTTTATTGTTCGTGGAGAAGGCATAGCTTCAGCTAACTCCAGACCTGTGGGATGTTGCATTATGAGATGTGACTTGTTCTCTAAGTTGCCCTAGCCCTTCTCTGCTATTCTCATATGTAGGATTTTGACTGTGACTTTTCAGCTGTTGACCTTTCAATTCATCTCTGAAGCAATTACATAGCAGTGTAACATATAGAACATTGTACAAGCACCTTCAGTGTTTCTTGAGAAATTTTTGCTTATGTATTCAAGGAGGAAATGGGAAACACTGATTTATATCTTCTTGCTTTCTTGGGTCCATGTCTAACCCCTGCATTCCAAGGAGTAATGATTAATACTAATTTTTACTTACCCAACAAATGTTTTTCCTTCACAATATTTAAAATCTGCTTTCACTTACCAGATAAGAAATTTTTGTTTCTTTCTAGGATACAGGAAGAATAGACTGACTGAATAGACTTTCTGGATAGCACGTAAAGAGAAACTAGGAGAATGATGCACAGTGGATTTTGAGTAGCTATGTATATACAGGAATACTTGGGAATATCAGGTGATACGTGGAGATGTATTATCCCCTCCTCCCTTCCTTTTTAAACATCTATCATGACCTCTATAATTTTTATTTTCCTATCATTGTCTATCATCCTCTGTCATTGTCTGTCATTTTTTGTCCCTCTCTCTGTGTCAACACAAGTCTAGCTTAGAAGTGAAAAAGTAACACTTCTGCTGCAGTTACTTATGTCTGGCTAGAGATTTGTCTGGAATGGGAACCCTTGCTGGGGGAAGACTTTTGTAGGAAACTGTCTTTGCCAAAGAGTCAGGCCTGCCAGTTGCCTGAATGCCCCATAATTTGTTTAGATGACTGGACTCTAGAATTTAACAGCAGTTACTCAAAACAGTAGCAAAACCACTGAAAACATTATCCACCTCTTGGGAATACATCCATGGCATATGTTTCTTTTCCATACAGTAACTAATCAGATAATGGGGTTCAGTTGTCCCCATGTTGCCATTTTATGCATATCTGCTGGTGGTTTAGGTACTGTGGAGTATAACACACAGCTTTCAGATGCCACCCCAAGCCAGCATGGTTCAGTAGTACCTGGGTCATACCTGCATCGGCCTGAGTAGCACTAGATGTTTATCTTGAAGCAACAGAACTGATCCCTAATACCCAACACAGTGCATAGTTCAGTGACAAAGCAAGGGGGACCTTTCCCAGGAAATATGTGACATGAGGACTGGGTGCTTGTTTTGTTTCATTTTGTCTAAAATGCAAACCTGTTTGTATAATATTCACCTGAGTATCTTGCAGATGGAGGCTTTTCCATGAACCACTCCAGGAAAGGGTGACGTCTGTAAGTAGTGTCACGTCTACACTTCTCAACATCTCCATTTTGTTGAATCATATCGACTATCTCCTGTGTCCATGTGGTACCTGAAAACATCAGTGTTTACATGCTTTTCTCAGGGAGAGCCAAGAGTCTCTTCTGGTAGGGAACTGAAAGCCACAAGGATATACTCCATATTAAAGGATGGAGGAACAGCACAGATGATGGACAAAGTTGAAAGAGTTGATGCTGGAGGAAAAATGCATACTAAGTCTCCTGGTTTGAGTGAAAACAGAACTAATTCTGTTCAGTGATTTTACTTTTCAGTTCAGTACTTCTAACTAACAGAACTTTCTGAAGTTAGCAACCTGTGTTCACAGACAGCATCTGATGCGAGCAGTGATAACACCCCATGGTTAAAGGTAGTACCAAGGGTTGGTGTGCAGACCAAGGCCACTTGGTACCACATTGGGGGCTGCAGGAAAGTGAAAGGCAGCACCTGCAGGGAGGAGTGGACAGGGCAGATGACCCCAAACTGACCAACAAGGTATTCCAGGCCATATACTTCATATTGGGTATAAAGCTGAGGGATCCAAAGGGTCTATAGGGCTTCTTTCTCCCGGGCTCTTCTCCCCTCTTGGACTGCTTCCTCAGAGTAGCCAAGGAGGACTCTCTCTGTTCTGCCTTCGATCCCAATTGGTGTGTTCTTGAATCCGGTAGCAGAATCCAGCTCCTGAACACAGCTCCCCTCTGCTGCAGGGCCCAGGCTGGGACCCCCCGGTGCCTGCTCTACAACATCAGTGGTGACGGTGATGGAATTACCAGCAGGGAGGTTGGGTTCTATACTGGTTTTGTATATATTTGTACATATTCTATTTTATTATAGTTCTCATTAAAGCTGTTCTAATTTCCTTTTCTAATCACCAAATCTCTCTCCCTTATTCCTTTTCTCTTCCCCTTTGGGGATGGAGGGGGGCTAACAGAGAGTGTCTTTTAGGTCTAAGGGGCCACCCTGACTCTAAACCGTGACAATGAGGAATGCAAAGGAGATTCCCAAAGCACAGTTTCAAGAATTCCATTTTAGACAGGCTTCTTGCCAACAGAAATAGCCGCCACCTCCACGCCCCATGAAAAAACCCTCTGGGATAAGCTCACTATTTTATTTGAAGATTGTATTTTATGCAGAGTGGAATGAATTTTCCTTCTCCCAGTTTTCATACCTCACACAATTCAGGTATTTCTACATTAGTTTTCATCCTGAATTTGAATGAAAAAATGGAAAACTTGAACTCTGAGGAAGTAAAAATGTCATACAGTTTGAAAATTTAAAAAAAGTTACAGCATTTTCAACTTTCCCATTTGAAAAGCTTTAATGAAGGTCAGTAATATCAGATAGATAATTTTAATGGTGGGTGTTTTATTTCATTGGCTGAAATTATTAAGTGAATTTGGTTATTTCCCTAAAATAATTAACAAATTTCCAGAAATCTGTACTGGTTCATACACAAGTCATTCCCTATATACATAATACAATCCATAGATGTTCAGTGACTTTCTTTTATTTCTTAGTAACGATGACTTTTTACTAGGCTTTGTTTAGTCATTAATTATTGGTTGAGAACTTTTATCATAGAATCATAGAATGTTGGGGGTTGGAAGAGACCTCTGGAGATCATCGAGTCCAACCCCCCTGCCAAAGCAGGATCACCCAGGGCAGACCACACAGGAACAGATCCAGACAGGTCTTGAAAGTCTCCAGAGAAGGAGACTCCACAACTTCTCTGGGCAGCCTGTTCCAGGGCTCTGTCACCCTCACAATGAAGAAGGTTCTATTCATGTTGAGGTGAAACCTTTTATGCTCAAGTTTATACCTGTTATTCCTTGTCCTGTTACTGGGCACTACAGAAAAGAGATTGGCTCCTTCCATTTGACACCCACCTCTCAGATATTTATAGCTATTAATAAGATCCCTTCTCGGTCTTCTCCTCTCAAGACTAAACAAACCCAGTTCTTTCAGTCTGTCTTCATAAAGGAGATGTTCAAGTCTTGTAATCATCCTTGTAGCTCTATTGTTACCATTAATATATATGTAGATAATATAAATAGAAGGAAACATTTAAGTGTCGGTAATTAGACTCTGACCAGTTGAACTTCAATAATAACAGATGCTCATTACTTCTGCCAAAGAAGTCAGAAGTTCTTTGTCACAGCTGACATCGAGCTTCATATCTTTAAAATGTTTGGTTTGAGATTAAACAAAAATCAGTCACAACAGAAAAATGTAAATTTTAATTCCAGCAATAACCACTACCCCAACTTTTCTATTCCGTTTCCTCCCCACACCAACCTGCTTTTGCATAGGTTGCAATGAGCAGATCATCAGGTCTGGCTTTGAACTTCCACACCCGGTCCCACATGCTGCATATTGGTTTTGTGAGGGGAATACCTTCCAATTCAACTATCTCAGCTTGGGACACTGTCTGTTCCAAACTCAAATCTTGCATTTTATCCAGGGCCATTGAGCACTGCATGAAGAAAGAAAGTCTTGGAATTAACATGTTTACTCTGAAAAAAAAAAAAAAAAATCTAAATTTACTCATCCATTGTTGAGGTCTCTTTTATTAACTGAATTCCATGACCTCTGATTTCTTTGGCTATGATTTGGCCTATATATAGGGTCCTTAAAACTGGATTGAATTTTCAGAAATGATTGGTATGTTGCTGGTGGTGGTTCTCAGCGTCTCTAAAAATCACTCTGCTTACTCAGATAAAAAAAAAAACCCAAACCCAACCAACCAACCAGACCAAAACAAAGCACCATTATTCCCATCTTTAAATATTTAGCTGAACATATTTATGTAAAACTCTGAATGTAAGTATGTGGCCTTTGAAAGGCAAGAAAAAGTATTCAGAAGTGTGATTCAAACGAATGCAGAGCTCCAACTTCATCTCTCACTGAAATCAGCATACAGGACCCAAACCTTCCTTCTTAAAGCAAATAAACAGAAATAGCTGTTAACACCCTTTGGGCCTTATACTCACAACAGCATTTGCAGAGCTTCTCTGTGTTTTGTTCCTGGAGCTTTTCACTCTTAGAGCTCTTTGCTGTATATTGTAATTTGTTGCAGATAAATAACCTGAACTAGATAGATCATTAACTAAAGGATGATAGGCTTTAGTTATTAATATAAATCTAGTTAAGTTTAGTGCCTATTGTATAGTTTTACAGTAACTATTTACCGATTTCTGGGTTTCTATCAAGGAGGTCTTGTCTTAGGCATAACCTTCAGAGTGATGAAAGTTCTGTTTAAAAGGAGGCTACATTTTAAAATATCAGCCAAAAAAGAGAAAAGATATTTTGATCCCAACAGCAAACATTGACAAAATATTTACTTTCATTTCCTTGTGTACTCACACCCACTTTCACACAGGTCCAGTTGAGCAGAGTGAGAGGTTTGGTTGGTAGTTGAATAGTGACCCAAGAAATTAAAAAAAAAAAAAAAAAAAAAGGAAAAAGAAACTTGCGAGAGATTTTTTTTCCTACTTGAATGTCTTTAATCCTTGGCTGTATTGATGACTGTGAACAAACTTAGATCTTCAGGCAGAAGTAGGATGAAATTTGGGTGGAGTTCCTATTCCTCCTATGAGTGTGAGGAGAGCAGAGGAGGTGGTATAGCAGCAGCCAACAGCTGAACAGCTTTTTCTGGCTTGGTTTATGAGCACCTTTTCAATTCTGTGGTAGAAAAAATACTTTGAATTCTCATCTAAAGTATGATTCTTTACTGGCATCAATATTAAATGTCAATCAATAGCTCCAGCAACATTATTTTAACTTGTCTCTGTCATTGTCAACAGTCTCAGAATAATGAATTCCCTTCCTAATATCTAATCTAAATTGCAAAATAGCTCATTATTTGTTAATACCTAAGATCAATGAAAGTGAATAAATGAAAAGTAAGTTGGTTCCATTTTCACTATGTACTGCACTGTGCTCATTTATAGATGTCTCAGAGTCTGTGTCATTGCTGGGGCCAGACATTTATGTTTTGTAGCCCTTCCTAGACGGGTTACCTTCTTAACTAGCTTGTCATTACAGGGATAGACATCACTACATGTTAAGTAACGTTCTTTTATAAGTTTTAAGTCCCTTGCCTATTTTTATATGAGTTACTGGGAGAGGTGATGACATGCCCCATACATTAGCTGCCAAATGTATGCCAGTGACACTTCTATATCTAGTTCCCAGCCATTGCAGTCATCCTGAAATGTTTGATTTCATCAGCAAAAGCTGTTCTTGGGCAAAGGGTAGGTCACTGTAGCTGAAGTCAAGCAATTTGAATGGATTGTGTTCATAAAGGAAAATTATTTTGAAACAGCATTGCTATAAGGCATTGCTTCTGTCTTCTGTTGAAAGCATGAAAACACTGTGAGTAGTCGTGATTCTTTTTTGTTATCGTTTGGATGATCTGGCAACATTTGTGTCTAAAGTTTCTTTCTCTTATGTCATTAAAAAAAAAAAAAAAAGGAAAAAGATCATATACCCTAGTCAAATGAGGATGTGGCCACCCTTGCAGTAATCCTACCCTCATATGGAGGGCCAGTCAGTATGACCAGTGGAGTTTTGATAGTGGTTCCGTGGAGCAAATGTGCACTGACTTGCCCTGCTGAGTCCAGGAACTGTGCGGATTAGCTCTCTGTTGACTGTGGGAGGAGCACAGAGACCTCTGAGAGTGAGCTGATGCAGGGCTCTTCTGGATCTCTACAAGAAAGGTCTGACAAGTCACTTAATAAAGTAGCTGTTTTAATAAGAAGATTAGGAGAAGGAATATAGGTAGTGAGTAAATATTATGTCCCTTCAGATGCTGGGAACCCTGTGTTTTTGCAGCATCAGATGGAACCAAGGTGGATTTTTCCCAGGGCACA
>JANIJG010015140.1:0-13455 GCA_024611175.1 Megaceryle torquata | reverse complement strand
GAAAAGGACCTGGAGGTGCTGGTTGACAGCCAGCTGAACATGAGCCAGCAGTGTGCCCAGGTGGCCAAGAAGGTCAACAGCATCCTGGCCTGTATCAGAAATAGTGAAGCCAGCAGGATAAGGGAAGTGATTGTGCCCCTGTACTCGGCACTGGTGAGGCCTCACCTTGAATACTGTGTGCAGTTTTGGGTGCTACAGTGTAAGAAAGACATCAAAGTGCTGGAGCAGGTACAGAGAAGGGCAGCAAAGCTGGTGAGGGCTCTGAAGAACAAGTCTTATGAGGAGTGGCTGAGAGAGCTTGGGTTGTTTAGTCTGAAGAAAAGGAGGCTGAGGGGAGACCTTCTTACTCTCGGCAACTACCTGAAAGGAGGTTGTAGAGAGGTGGGTGTTGGTCTCTTTTCACAAGTCCCAGCTGATAGGACAAGAGGAAATGGCATCAAGGTAGGTCAGGGCACGTTTAGGTTGGACATTAGGAAAAACTTCTCTACTGAAAGGGTTATCAAAGACTGGACCAGGCTGCCCAGGGACATGGCTGAATTGCCATCCCTGGATGTATTTAAAAGCCATTTAGATATGGTGCTTAAGGATATGGTGTAGTAGTGGCACTGGTAGAGTTAGATAGTGGTCAGACTTGGTGATCTTAAAGGTCTTTTCCAACCACAGCAATTCTGTGACCAGGTAGCATCCCACCCATGAGCTGGGGACGCTGCAGCTAGATAGACCCTCAGGAGTAGGACCAGCCCCTAGCAGCTGCTGACTGCTAAGGGAGCCCTCCATCAACAACAGTCAAAATTTATTTTGTTATTGACAGTCAAGAGAAACCCAAGAAATATAGTGAGTGCTTGATAGCCACTGCCCTGATAGCCGCTGTCCCTTCCCTCCATGTTGCATACAAGTGGTCCTAGCCATTTCACCTGAACCTATAGTTCAGGTCTATAGATCTATATTGTTAGTATAGAAGTGTGTGTGCTCTATCAGCTTGCTAAAGATTAATCATCTTCCCTTTTCATAAGGTCCCACACAGAGTTTGGTTTTCCCTACATTCTTATTATCCTTTGAATTAGCTACTAAGCCCCTAAAACTCAAAGGTTCATTAATATTTGCTTGTTTGCTACAAGTAAAATCCTACAGACCAGAAATATGTTGTTTAAACTAATCAAATATCTCCAGACATAGAGAAGTTTCTACTTAAAGACTCAAATTAAACTTGTGGGCTTTTTTTGTCATTTATGTTCCCTAATTTAGTACTTGTAGTTTGTGTAATGTCAAGAGGTATTAAAATTCTCTTTCTACAAAGTACTCAATATACTCAAAATACTTCACAGTTTTGAGGCTCTTAACTAAAAATAAAATTAAAAAAAACTCCAGACCTTACCTAGAAAGAACAAACTGCTAGCAGACATTACATGGTACAGTTTTTTTCAAAAGAGGAGAAAATAATTGAAATTGATTAGTACCTGCTTTCCTATCAATGAATAAGAATAGGTTAGTACCTCCTATTCTTATATTTGATATCTTTATCAAATACAGTTCCTGTGGTTTCTAAGAGTTCATGGTGAAATCTCCCAAGTATTGTCTCCCCTCTCCTGTCATTACAAATCTATGTCAGCCATTGACTTGAGACCATTCTTCAGCATGTATTTCCTTAACTGCAAATATTCCTATTGTTGTAAATGCTTGAAATAATTTAATGTTCCCTGTAATAAGGTTGAAACACTTTCAGAATCCAGAGGGAACCATACAGAGAGGAAGAACTCTTATGGAAATATTTAATACCCCAAGGAAGGCTGAGATAGGGAATTTATTACTGAAACATTGTACTACTGCTGGCTGACACGGGCACGCACTGACCCATTGAGGCAATGTCAGCTGGTGATCAAGGTGAGTACCAGCAGTTTAACTCTCTGGTCCCTCACAGCATGAGAGCAAGCCTTGCACAGTGCTGCAATAAACTCTGGGCACTTAAAAATTTCATAGCCTTTAGTTTTACTGAATGGATGGTTCACATGCTGTTTCCACTGTTGAGGGAAAAAAAGGGAAAGAAAAAAAAAAGAAAACAGAAAACACACAGAATAAAAAACAACCAAGAAATAAAGCACAGAGGATACAGCCCACCTTTTACTCTGGTGTAGTGCTGCAGGGACCATTGCTTTAGCTCTGGCGAGACAACCCCCACTCTGGGCTGCAGGATAACCTCTCAGCCCAGCCGTGCCCCAGGTCTCCTGCCTCGATAGCACAGCCACAGAGCGCTGGTGCAAAAACTGTGCCAGCACTCTCCACACACCCTGAAGTAGCTGTGACCCCCTTCCCAGAAAGTATATTGGAACAAACTAATACACAGCCATCCCTAATGAGCTACTGAGAAGATTAATGTTCTGCAGTGAAAGAGAAAAGGTTAGAAATATTAACTAGCTCTCTTTTCTCACTTCATTTGGGATCTTGTCTTACTTTTTTTGAGTTATTAATAATAAATCAAGGCTAAAGCTTAGTTCTGCATACCTGGAAGTTTCCTTCCTTTGACTAACATGGTCATCCCATAAATGTGAAGCTCCTCAATGCAAATAATATGCTCTATCTAGTCCACATCTTACAGTAACACATGCACCAGGCAAGGGGGCAGGCACTGATCTTACATGAGCAACAGGAGGGAATCTGGTGAACTGAGCTGCTGATGGTCCAGAGTTTGACATGGAAACATGCAGCAACATGATTGTTTTCTGTCTTTTGATATCAGCACTGTCACATAGTAAATGAGAGAAAGAATGGGTTGCCAAATTTTCCTATTAATTGCAATTAATGTGAAGGTTGCCTTTGCAAAGTAAAAACAGCCCACTTTTTGCACTGGCAGAGGAAACCCCAAGACAGCTGGCTTAGCTGATCAGAAGTAACCCCTGGAGAAAGATGACCCTCTGGGACCAAAACACCTTCAAGGTGACAGCACACACTGCATTACAGAGCACTGGTAAGCCCATGTAGGAGTGCACTGTGGCTCTGCGGGAACTGGCCCAGAAGGAGTCTGGGTCCAGACTGGAGATTGCCCAGAGCTACAGTGCAGAGACTGCCTGTTCTCCTGGGCATCTGTATAAAACCAAAAGTTTTATGGGGAGGAATCAAGGCTAAAGTTTCAGTAGCTGTGGTGGTTTGACCTTGGCTGGACACCAGGTGCCCACCAAACTGCTCTATCACTCCCCCTCTCCTCCTCGCAGATGGACCAGGGGAAGAAAATACGACAACACACAGAGGTTAAGACAAAAGCAGTTTAATGAAAAGCAGAGCAAGGCCATGTGCATGGAAGCAAAAGAAAACAAGATTTATTCTCTATTTCCCATCAGCAGTCGATGTCTGGCCCCTTTTCAGGAGCTGGCCCCTCCTCCTCCTTTTCCTAGCTTTTATTGTTGAGCTGACATCATATGGTCTGGAATATCCCCTTGGTCAGTTTGAGTCAGCTGTCCCAGTCGTGTCCTCTCCCAAGATCTTGTCCACCCCATCCCACTGCAGGGGGAATGTCAGAAAACCAGCCTTGGTGTTGTGAGAGCCCTGCCTAGCAGTAGCCACAGCACAGGTGTGTTATCAGCACCTTTCCAGCTCTCAATGCAAAGCACAGCACTGGTAGGGCTGCTATGGGGAAAATGAACTTCAGCTCAGTCAGATGCAATGCAGGAGTTTAAACTGAACCAGCAACTGTGGACTTCACAACAGCTAACAAAATGCAATTTATTTGTGGACTTTTTTCTAGGACATAAGAGAGATTAGCAACCTCCCTTGGGCGGTCATGTTTGAATCTTTCTGAACACAGATGGGAAGATGGGCCTCACAACAGCAGGTCTTTGCTTTGGGCAGCGCCATCTTATGACCCAAGAACAGAAAAATCAGCATCAAGAACAGCCAGGTCAGTGCTGAACTCTTACGCCTGTCAGAGCTGCTGGACCTCAGTGGCTTCTTAGTGATCAGTTTAACAAACTGCACTTGACTTAATATGATTTTGTGTCTCTTTTATGCTGAAGGTGAAAACGCACAGAACTGGCATTTTTGTTTCCTTATGTCTGCCTTTTGGAGTGAGACCATAATAACCCCACTCCAGAGGAGGAAATGAAATTGGATGTGGAATTGCCTCTGGAGCTACTCCAAGGCAAAGCAACTTTCCCCAGCTGTGACCTCCCTGGAGGCCCCTCAGGGAAAATGCCAGCACAAGGTTCCCTGCTCCCACTGCTCCCTGTCACATGGACCAAAACTTGCCCCTGTGGCTCTGCAGCCACCTTTGCATATGGGATGTGGGATAAGGGAACAGTATCCGTCCAACAGAGTGCCAGATTCAGGTGAACTGAGCTAAGCTCATCACTAGGAGGATAGACAGAGGGATGTATCAAACATGACAGAGCACCCACTGCCTGAAAAGTCACTCTTTAAATACATTCCCAGAGACATTGTGCATCCATTCTTCCCTCTTGTGTCTCACAGACAGGCCCGTGGGCTGCCACTACTGCTCCCAGCCACATCACTGCTCTGCCACTGACACCCCCAGGTGCCCTGTGGCAGCTGTGCTCCCCATGTCCCTTGCTGGCCCTTCCACTGGCAGGAGTCAAGCCTCTGCGGTTCCAGTTGCAACCATCTTGCACTGTCGGTCTTGTCTTCATATAGGCAAACAGCCTCCTCCTGCCATAGGTATGCCCAGTGCCCAGACTGGGGTGGTCTTTATTGCAGCCAGGCCTTCTAGATGCTGTAGTAATAGAAGCAATTGGTCCTGTTGCACAGGAGCTCAGCAGAGTCCGCTTGCCCTCAGAGTCAATACGCTGCTCAGAGCACTCAGCCCCCAAACCTGTTCATGCGATGTTACCTGTATGTGCAACCTCATCTCTGGTTTGGGGCACATCAGACAAACCCCTACATGAGCAGGAGAGGGCTCCTCCGTAGCCCTGCAGAAATTTCCTGTTGAATTTTGAGTCTGAGCTCTAAACCCCAAGAGATTTCAATTCTAAGAGGTAGGGTTGCAACAAAGGATTTCCATGCCTTCCCAAGTTCTAGTTCTAGCTTAAGACTTTTGAAAATATTCAGAACCATAAGGCCACTGGCATGGAAAGTGTGTAACATAGTCAAAAGAAGCGAAGAAGATGGACGTATAGGAGGTAGTGCTGAGCAAGCGATCCAGAAGCATTGCCGCAGGAGTGCAGTGGAAGTACTGCAAGCCTTCAGATATTGAACCAGGTATCTGATGTTCATCAGTTCTAGCAAGTCATATGCTAGACTTTTGGCTTTCAGGTATTTTATTTTCCATGATGAGACGTTCCCCTCCCAACAACCACTTTGCTCCTTGTCACCCACCTCTGGTCAAAATGAACCACTCTGTGGCTTCATGGAGCTGTGGTGTCCTTGCTCCGACCACAGCCCTGGGCCCACAGCACTTGCTTCACAGCAAGAGTCCTGGGAGAAAATGGCCTTGAAGCCAAATGCAAGTGCACACTGGTACTCCTGATTTCTAGCTCTCAGAAGCTTGGTTTAAGAGAAATAAATAAACTAGCCTGAAGCTCCATAATGCTTGTGAGACTGCAAGTGCCCTGCAGACAACTCTGATGAAGACATCATTTACTCCTTCAGGAAAAAGCACTTAGTGAAAGGTTTTAAAACATGAGCAGCATGAAAATGGAAATGAGATAGGAAGATACAGTTCTGAATGACACCTTAAACTGCTCCTCATCTTCTAGTGCAGTTCAGGGTTACAAAGTAAAGAACCAGGGAGGCAGCAGCAGGTCTCATCATTTTCTGTCCCGGCAGACAGCCCAGAATAGAGGTATACATTGAAAAGTTCACAGGAAAACATAAGTAAAGAAGAGTTCACCGAGGTAGGTAGATAAGTAGGACTCAGGGTAAGTATTTGAGGGGGTGCAGGAGAGAAAGGGGAGGTCTGCAAGGAGGTTTGACTTCAAGGCAGACGGGAAGCAGAGACAGATTTCCATTCGCAGCCAAGGAAATGAATAAATGCTACATCCACCCCAGCAATTTTCACTTGAGATCATTTCATGGTGTGTCTGTATATAGCAGCTGAAGTACCTCTGAAAGCTATAAGGGAGAGTTACCAGAATGCAGTTTAATTTCTTGGCTCGCTGTTCGGGCTATAATTTTGTCGGTCTTGCCTCAGCTCAGTGTTCTCAGTGCTTTTAAGTAAAAACGGTTCAGATTTTTTTAGCTTCATTGCTCTTTTGAGGAAACATGGTTTGTGCAGTCATACCATCTCTCTGGCCCTTACTAAAGATTTTGAGCCTAGTGACCCAACCCTGAGAGAGGGAGTAGCAGCAAACCTAAAGAGGATGACATTACTCCAAGCCCCAGGCAATCTATCAGCACAGGGACAAGAAAGGAAGCAGACCAGGCTCTGCTGCTGCCTATTCTCACCAGTGTGTTGCTGTGCTTGCTTGGGACAAGTTTCCCACTCAGCCAGGGAGTAAGTGGAGCAGCTGAGGTTATGGTGGTGGGAAGAAGGCAGAGATCTCAAACCTGTAGGAGGGCAAACCCTACTTCTCCCACTGCTCCTGGATCAGCTTATTTGTGAAAAAAACCAAACCAAACCAAAACAAAACCAACAAAAACATGGAGGTGGGATCTTCTGTTGTCTGTCTTAAAACAGAAACTAAATCTCCTGGAGCATTCTTGCTCTATTCATGGGTCACCCCAGTTCAGGACTAGAAAGTAAAGATTTGACAGAGGCAACATTCCTCCTTGAAGCTTGTTTGGTGTCTGTTGTGGGATACATGAGCATCTCAGCCAGAGGCGATGAGAACACTCCATGACCATGTAGGAAGTGTGGTATCTCCCTGCATCCTCCCCAGTGACAAAGATCTCCACCAGTCAGTCATGCTACAGTCTGGAAAGGAGAGGTGGCCAGAGCCACTGCCTGATGAAAACACCCTGTGGAGTGGCAGCACTGTGTCACCCAAAGCATACAGTAACTCTAGGTATACACTGGGGCCAGAGCCCAGACAGTGACAGAAGAGAGCCACAAATACCCCTTTCAACTCACCTGCTTGCATGTGTGTGTGCGTGCAGCCTCTTACCTCAAACAGGAAAAGAAGATTAAAAATCACTGCTAGCTGTGAGACAAGTGTACTGCTGTGACCAATGGTGAGAGAAATCAAGAGGTCAGAAAACCAGCACAAACACCCCAGAGCCATGAGTGCCAGACAACTGGGTTTGAGCAGGAATCCCAGGTGTGGGATAGAAAGCATCAGTACTGCTGCTGATAACGCCAAGATGTCAAAGACCCTTTAGGATGGAGAAGGTTCAAGGGAAGATGAGGGGCAGAGGCACCACAGAAAGAGCTGGTGCTGCAATAGACCTTTGCTAAGGAGGGATCTTGTTTGCTGAGGATCCTCAGGCTGAGGCAGAGGGGAGGAATGGTAGAAAGAATGTTGACTTGAGCAGCAAATGTAACTTTAGCTTTTGGATTCGGCTCATAGAACCACACTTTCAATTCAAATTGAGCAACAGTTCCCATAATCAGTTCTGCCTCCAGTGATGGAGAGCCATCCCATGCAGAAGGGGCAGTCATGCTACCCAAGGAAAATCCTCACATCCCTCCCTGCCCCCAGACGTGACTGTGACAGGCACTTAGCAATAACCAGCCTTTCTGAGATAAAAGGGCTGCTTTGATGAATGAACTGGCAGCTTCAGCTACCGAAAGGCTGTGTCTTATGAAAGGGCGTGGTGGAAACCCCAGCATCATAGCCCTTCACAGACCAGAACAGATTTATTTTCTGAGGTAACAACAGCCCTTCAGCTTCAAGGCTTCTTTGCATGAAAATGTGAATGAATTTCTCTGGAGAGCAGACCAGCACTTTTCAACACTGACATTCTTTTTCTCAACATATGCATTGGGCTTCCAGCATTTTTCCTCTGTATCTCTTGGAATTGCTCCACCTGATCAAGCCACTTGGACTCCTGCACATGGTGCAGCATGGAACGCATGGTGAGAAACCACGAGATGGGGTACAGCAGTATGATCCTCTACCCCCACCTCTCCCTCACCCCCCTCAGTCCTTCCCTTTTCAGGCATCCCTGCAGAAGTTACCCTCCTTATTTTTAAAAGCCCCATATCTTCTCCTCATGAGCAGCATCAATTGCCCAAGACTGGATGCAGAGGAAAACTAACTGCAGCAGGATCCATTCTTTCATGGACATGCTGCAAAATATGTTCCAACATGACCAAAATTTAATGAAAGGAAAATAGGATCAAACCAGTAATTTTAGAGAGAGTTTTGGTGGGATGGCTTTTTCTGATCAGCCTGCTTTAGGGGATACAGAGCCTGAAGTCCCAGTTCTGCCTAACAGAGAGAGCTCCTCTACCCCAGATAACCACCAGATGAGAAGGAGAGTTGTTATGTTACCACCTACCCTTGTAGTAATACTATTCTGCTGTATAAAATCCTCTGCAGATGTGATTTACATGACAAACATTCCCTGCAGGCTAAGCTCACATCACTGTGCTGTGCAGATTCGGGATATGCCACCTCTTTCCAGACTGCTGGAAGAAGGAAAGGAAAGGCTGAGCAGAAGGGAATCAGTATCAGCAGGATCTGACTCCCCTGTGAGTCTTATTGGATGCGAGCTGTGGTAGCTTCCTCCCATTTCTCCAAGAAGCCTGTACTGGTTCTGCAAGCTGCTGTGCATACATTATCCTGAAGCTGCTCGAGTTCCTTTTTGGTTGCCACTGCAAAAACAAGTGAGTTTTGTAAAAAATTTGAAGTGAGTGAGGCTGAATAGGCATATCATGCTTAAATGGTATGGGCATGAACTTAAGTTCATCAGAATTTTGCAGGTTATGCCAGTCAGGAAAGCTCTGTTTTCTTTACATCCAGTGAGCAAGGTTTTTTTTATTGTCAGCATCATAGGATATTTCATGTTGGGAAGGATCCCTCAGAGGTGTCTAGTCCAGCATCCCGATTCAAACAGGGTCAATAATAAGGTCAGTTTAGGGCTTTATCCAGTCAGGTCTTGAAAACGTCTGTGAATGCAGAGCATTTTAACAATACTCATTGTCGGGGGGCATCCTGGCTTGCAGGATGAGTGATGGAAGGTTCATTCCACCTGAGTGGCACATATTAGACACTGCACTTCAAACACTGGCTGTAGTGACAGCAACAGTGCTGTGAAAACACAACAAATAACATCAGCAAACAATCCTTTTAGGTCACAGGAGTGCAGGGGACTAGCAGCCCAGACAGAGAGGACAAGGTGGAGAGCGAGGAGCTGGGGAAGGAGCAGTAGTGAGGAAGTACAAATGGGCTGGGTGAAACTGCCAGAGGTTTGGGAATGGGACAGGCTGCTGAGACTGTGGCTATAAAGCAAAAGAAGAAACATGAGCATGGGCTGGAGAAAGAGACATAAGGGAACAGGAGTGCACAAACACTCCCTGGACAAACTTAGCACAGAGGAACATTGGAATGATAGGCAAGGAGATGGGGGAAAAATAAGAGGGAACGCTAAGATTCATTCAAGTTATTTGAAATATTTACCAAAGTCTGGGGACATGTAGAACTGAAAAGAAGAATTAGAGGAGCTGGTGTTGGAGTTGAGGGCAGAGAAACAGTCTGGAGGGGATCCTGAAGGAATACAGGTCTGGGAATGATATCCTTTCTCAACTTCCTGCACATGGGGGCAGAAAGCATTTGATGGAGATGGAGATCCAGAAGTTTGATCAATCTTTGCTGTTAGGCTATGTCTGTAAAATCTGCTGGCACATCTTCTCATTTTTGAGGTTCTCACAACTCACTACTGACCTGTTTCTCTGCCATGCTCCCATGACATCATGTTGTCAAAGCCAAGGGCTGCAAATTGTCCAGTGTTTAACTGGGACCAGTATACACCATATAGTTGATTTTGGGGTAGGAAGGAGAAGAGTTTATGAGAAAGGCATTGCACTAAGCACTATATTAAAGAAGTTGTAATGTTAAAAAACAAGACAAAACGAAAGACTGCAAAGATTGCCTATGCAATTTTAATTCATTGTTGTCTCTGTGTGTGATACAATCTAATCTAAATTAAATGATCACATGCAGTATTATCTTGCTCCACGAGACCTCTGCCTCAGAGCAAACACAAGAAAGTCATTAAGTGACTACCCCAAAGAGCTTCTAGTCTCAGGAAAACCAGACAAGGAGGCATGAAGGGACCCATCCTGTGGAGGTGGGGAGGGACCCCTGGTGAGAACAAGGTTAAACAGAGCAGCAACATTTACAACGGGATTTTTTTTTCTCTTGTTGGAGTAATATTAAGAAAAGAGATAAAAATAATTAAATCAAGAAACAAGTTTCACAAGCTCCTACTGTCCATCTGTCTCATTAATCTGAGCAGGTTGAAGAGGGCAGGTTGCACAGACCTCTCAGGACCAGAAGAAGATAAAGGGCTGGGGCATTCACAGTGGGGGTCTCTGGGGTGTAAAGTAACATGGATTAAGGGATGAGGACCCTTCTGGGAGAGGAAGCACCATGGGCTCTAACAACACACAAGACAAGGCAACAGGGAAGGCTTCAACATTGGAAGTTAAAGATGTGAAAAAATGTGAACCATTGCCTCTTTCCATACATCTGCATTAGTTGGTGAGGTGAATCCAAATAATGGTGGTTTTGTGGGTAAAACACTGGATTCCTCCTACTGAATCTCCCTATTTTAGAGGAGGGGGAGGCAGGTTTGGGGTGATGTCATTTTGTCAATTCGTAGTTAGCTGCTATGTCAAACAGATAACATCAGTAAAGCATGTTACAGTAGTGCCTTGTGGTCTCAGCATCCTAGAGCTGAGGCAAGAACCTTGCTGGCCTCAATACTTCGGGAATCACCTGCAAACAAGCTGCATTAAAAGAAAAAAAAAAAGCTAAAATTAAGCTAAAATACCTCCATCTCATTTCAGCTCCCCACTGTGAGGAGCTGTGCTTGCTGGCCATTCGCACCCAGCGTGCGACTCCCACAGCCCTTGCTAGACAGGACAAGCATCACAGTGCGTGCTTTTCCCTCCAGTTTTAATCACACGAGTGTGGGTGTGTTGGACTCTTTCCAAGCTCACAGCTAAAAAGCCTCTGCTGGGGAGGGCTGGGAGGGCTTGCCCCTTGGCTTGACTGCTCCAGACACAGTTAGCAAATTCATTTTCCTGAAAGAGAGCAGTATGGGACAGATAATAGTTGTTCCACCATACACATATGAGCACAGAAAATGCAGTCTGTGTCACACTGGTCTAGAACTCCCAAGGGGACAAGGGGGCTGTAGAGCCCTTCATGGGTCATTTGGTCTATAGCCTGGCACTTATCCTCCACCAAGGACACCTGTGAATGTGTCACCTGTAGGGACTAGCAATGACTCATCACACTCATCCAGTATCATCCACTAACCTTCCTCAGGGTGTCATGACCTTGATTAAAGTGACTAAGATTGATTGGTCCTCATCAAGTCCTGTACTTCTACCATTCCCAGACAGGCTAAAACTAACACTTTCATATCCCGGACACCTCATGAGTACCAGTGATCTCTTCAGCACTTCTCCCTCCTACCACCCTTACCCACAAAGCAATTATCATGGATAGCTGCAATCAGGAGAGGTGATCCAGGCAGAGTCCCAAAGCATGTTTGTTAAGGTAACTAATTTATTAAAAATACATAAATAATATACAGTATCTTCTCTTCTTCTCCACCTACAAGTTAGCCATGACCACCCTGGCCAGCAAGTGGAAAAAGGGGAAGAACACTTTCCCTCCTCCTTGCTGGGGCCGCAGTGCTGCTCCTGTCACTTGCATGCCTGGGAAGGGAAACCTCAGCCTTGCAGCTGAGCTTCCTGCACACTCATGACAATCCACAGTGAGTCCCACTTGTTCTGCCAGAGTGGACGGTGGGCACAGCCCAGCCCTGGAAAAAGGAGGCCCACCAGGATCACTCATACCCCACAGAGCACTCGCAAGAGCCACAGTCCAAGGAAAAGTGAGTCTCAGAGACCTAACCTTAGACCTTGTGAGAAGCCACAGCTCAGAGACAATGGTTTTAGCCCTGCTCTGGCCATGATAAATATGGCATGCTGTGCCTACAGACAGTGGCCCCAGGAGAAGGACAATTCCCCACCATCACTCTTCTTCCCAGCTTCCTCCCCAGTTCCTCCCTGCACTCTTTCACCCCAGGTTTAGTTTATTTAAAGATGTTTTTTAATTCACACCCTTTTTAAAACCATCTCTACTTCGATAATTTTTTTTAAACTAACGCTTTTTTAAGTGCAAACTTTCTTTGCCAAGCTCGCAGCGTCTGCCGAAGGGGTTTTCCAGCTCCGGCCGAGGCATCTCCCCCTGCTCCACCCCAACACGGGCGCTGCGGGGCCAAGCACACGGCCCGGATTTTGGGTTGGCAGCTCTCTCCCAGGCAGAAGCAGGTCAGTCCCTCAGCAAAGCACACCCTTTGCTGCGGCCCCTGGCTCCAAAATTAGCCAAGACCCCTCTTCCAGGTCCCTTTCGGAGAGGGGCAATGACTCGGGCACTTAAGGACGGGTGGGGGAGTGTAGCCCCCAGTCCCCCTGCCACCTCCCCTGGCATGGCGGGGTCCCGGCCCCCTGCCGCCGGCGGGGCAGGGGCGGGGGGAGGGCGGGGAGGAGGTGGCCATCCCAGCCCCGCCCCGCGACTCCGCACCGGGAGGGCTGCAGGAGGGAGTGGGTCGGACCGGGAGGCGACGGGACCGGGAGAGGGATCGTGACCGAGCCCCGCTCGAGGGGGGTGGTGGTGCCACGGCCCGGCGGGCCGGGGGTAAGTCCTGATTGCTGCTCCCCCGCTCCCCTCCCGCCCGATACCGGCGGTCGCCTTCCCCGCAGCCCTCTCCTTCACGGGTTTCCTCAGCCTCCCTCGCTCCCCGGGGTACAGGACAACCGCGGGCCGGGGGCACGGCGGGGAGCCGCGGAGCTGCCGCTGCCTTTCGGGCGCGGGAGCAGCCGGCGCGGAGCAGCACCCGCAGCCGGAGCCGGACCCGAAACTGAGGTTACGCCTGGACCCTGAGCTCGGAACCTGGACCCCTCCCCTGCACCCTGGACCCCATGCCTGAATCCGCTCCCGGAGCCTGTCACCCGGACCGGGACCTGCACCCGGACCCCTCCGAGGCTGAGACCTACGGAAGGAGCGTCCCTCCCTTTCTCCTCCGTCTGCTCGTCCCCACAGCAGCGACCCTTGTTCCTGCCGAGCTGCTGCCCCGGTGCCCCGAGTGGTGGCTGCCCTGCTACCCTGATGTCCCAGTGTGTCTCTGTCCCTGTGTCCCACCTCCCCTGTGTGTGGATATCCCGGTACCCTGGCGCATCGGTATCCCGGTACCTTGGTAGTCCCCGGGTTGACAGCACCCTGGCCGCGGGCAGAACCGGGGGTTGTGGGGAGCTGGGGGGCTCTCCATTAGGCAACCAAGTATTGAGATCTACCTTCCTCGTGGGTGAGGGAGGCACGTGGAGCTCAGTGTGCC
>JANIJG010015139.1:89958-118292 GCA_024611175.1 Megaceryle torquata | reverse complement strand
ATCCTTGTGGCCTCCTCTGGACCCGCTCCATCAGGTCCATGTCCTTCCTGTGCTGAGGGCTCCAGAGCTGGACACAGCTGAGGTGAGATAAAGGCAGTTTAAAAGGTAAAGCAAAAGTCACATGCACAAACAAAGCAAAATAAGGAATTCCAGCACCACTTCCCATCAGCAGGCAGGTGTTCAGCCATCTCCAGGAAAGCAGGGTTCCATCATGCGTAATGGTGACTTAAGAAGACAGACGCAATTGCTCTGAACGACCCCTGCTTCTGTCTTCTTCCCCCAGCTTCATAAGCTGAACATGATGTCACATGGTATGGATTATCCCTTTGGTCAGCTGTCCTGTCGGTGTTCCCTCCCAAATTCGTGTGCACCCCCAGACTACTTACTGCTTAGCAGTAAGGAAAACATCCCTGAATTATCAGCAGTGTTTCCAGTGCAAATCCAAAACACAGCTTTATACTAGCTACTGGGGTGAAAATTAACTCTACCCCAGCCAAAACCAACACAGCCATCCCAGGTTCTTTCTGCAGTTACTCAACAGAATAGGAAAAATTGGGAGGGGCAGGGGGAAGAAGAAAGTGTATAGAAACCAGACCTATTGAAGATGTTTGTGGTCTTTTTGGAGCACTGAGAAGGTTCTTTTTTTCAAGGCCTTCTCTAAGCATTACAACAGAAGAGGAATTTCAGCAGAGATGTCTTCTGTCTTTCTCTTTTTTCTGTGCTCTTTTTTAATTTCTGATTTTTCAGATTCAGCCTGATTACTGCATGAAGTCAACACCAGTGCTGCTGATAGTTTCCCACAGCTATGATTGTAGCTGTGAGTGAGTAGGTAGTTTTTAGTAAAACAGTGATCACCAAGGACAATTCAGAATTTCTCTTACGTTTCAGTGACTTTTATTTATATTTTTTATCCACCTATTGAGTACCAAGTTGCGCTACTGAAATGCACTGAGTACGACTGAGAATTGTGCTCTAGAAGTGTTACCTTGAAGGTGACCAAACCTTTAATGACACTGGGGCCTGTTGGAGCATGAAAACCAGGTAGCTCCGGCTCTCTTGCTCGGCATCATGCCCTGGCATGGTAAGGAATTGAAAAGCAAATTAGGAAAAAGAAGTGTATTTTTTCGTTCTTCTTTGCACAATGTTTACCAAAGCTGAGCATAGAAATTAGCCAAATTTTGCAGTTCTACAATACCATGACAATGAAAAACTGAATTTGGCAGTTCTTGATAGAAATCGGCAGTTGTGTCTCTTCTCGCCAACTAGCCGAATTCAGTTTTTGGCTCTTTTGCAGTCCGTCTTTTCTGGTCAAGTCACATTTTGACTCTTGGCTCTAACTTGCTAGGACCAAATCTTTATTCTCCACATGACCTCTGAGCAATAAAGGGGATTGAAGTGTGTGGTCACACACCTGATGACATCCACAACTAAACACGCAAATAAAGGTGTGGGTTTAGTGCTCTCTTCTGTAGAAAGCTGCTAGGATTGCAGTGTTGCTCTGAAGAGGTATTTCTTCATTGGGGTATCTCTTCCATATCTTTTTTTTCAGTGATGTGATGAGACAGAGGTGAAGAACAATACAAGATGTTGAAAAATATAATATCATTTGTAGGACAGGGCTGTTGAAGTCTGGAGCTGAGGAATGGCTATAAGCCAAAGAACAGCCTGTCTGTTTCGTTTTTAAAGGACTCTTTCTGGGTTTTGTGTAAATATTTAATTCACAATAAGCCCTATTTAAGATAGTTTCACCTTTTTTTTTGCTTGCCCACTTCACCACAATGTTGTATTCCACCCCACCTCCAGCCACCACACGGTTTTTTCCCCCTGTAATCTCACAGCATAGAAATTCCATAGGAAAACACAATGATGTCATTTCAGTCAGACCGTAATTTTCCAGCTGTTGGAAGAAGGCACATCATGGTGCTTATTTCGCTACTTATAAAGATTTATGGCAAGGAGGGAAATATTTTACTTCTAAGATCATTGTTCAAGTAATAGAAAGTGCTCATCTAGAGATTTGTGCCACAGCTAGGGGAGGCAGAAGGGGACAGTGGGGGAGAGTGATTGTACATGTGGTGTATAGGTAACCACATTTACGGAGCCTCAGAGGAATTAAGGGATTTTTTCCATCATTCCTTTTTATGGTGAGAAGGAAAGAGGCATGGAATGGGCAGCCTTTCAGCAGAGCTGTGTCAGTGTGAACCATTGGCATCTCTGTTACTGGCTTTGCATTTGATGAGGCTTCATGTGGATTGAGCAAGCTCTCACCTTGTCTGTGTCTCAGGTTGCATCTTCGGTCTAGCATGGATGAAGTTTTGTCCTGAGATGATGGCTCTGCTATAAGGCAGAGCTCAATAGGTCATAGAAATTGCTTACCGTAACATTGGTCAATGTGGATTTGAAAACCTCTTGGCAGAGATTTCCTGAGTCAGCTAGGGCTTTCAGAAGCTTAGATCCCCCTGAAAATGAAAATCCTTGTAGGTTACTTCAAAAAAGTCCCAACAGTCAGTCCTAAACCCTGGGATTATCTCCTCTGTTAGAGTGGCAAAGCTGCATCATGCTGTATTACTGGCCCAAATTTTCCTCATGCTTTACAAAAGCCCTTGTGTGTGTGTGGCAGTCTAGAGACACATCCTCTCATTTCTGGAGGTGACTCAGGCAAAGGAAGGAAGACGAAGGCATTCTAGAGACCTCACATACTTTTATACTCTCATTCCTTAATAGGTTTTAAGTACCGTAGTGGAAAGCAGGGTAGTCTGCCACATGAAATCTTGGAGTCAGGCACTCTCAATACTTCAGTCAGGAAATGTTAAGCCAAGCTCACCCTCTGGTTTGTCTGAGCGCTCCAGAAGGGCTGGATGCAATACAAACAAAAAAGCCTTTTGGATGCTGCTGTTGCTCATTTTTTCGCTGTGTGGGTCCATTAAAGTATTGCTGCTTTTTGGGAGCTCAGCTGGAAGAAGAAAACAGGCCTGGAAAAAATAACTGCATTACACGAGACCACTGGCTACTGCTGGAATTGTGTCAGTGTTAGGCAGGTTCCCTCTGCCTCCACTGCAAAGCTTCTGCTGACAGGACTTGAGCCCTAGCAGTGAAAGCAGCCAACAACAGGAGAAAAAAAAAAAAAAAAAGGCGGCAAGCTGTGGGCTCTCGTATCCTCTGTGATCCTAGAGGCTGTGGGTAGTGTAAGCTCGCAGGGGAGGAAATGAAACTTAAAACATTCCCCCGATGCACCCTGCAGCTTGTAAAGGCAATCATTGGATCAAATGAGAGATTTTTTAGATGGAAGAAAGATACATAGGTGAGTCATAGGCAAAATAACTGCACATTTGATTTAGTCCCCAAATTTTTCATGAGGATCTATTCCACATAATTCACTCTTTTCCTTACTCCACTTTGCCTTTTCTATCATGCTTGGCACCACACTTTCCACTCAAAAGTCCAGTTTAAGCGAATAAAAGTAGTCCAGCACAGAAATGTGGACACACAGTAGCTACTCCTCCAAGGCTATTGGAACAGGAGCAGAGCTCGAGTTTGTCATCATTGATCGGATCTAGAAATTAAAATGACCTCTTGAACTTGACACATAAATATAGTGTCTTCAGCTTTTAACCCTGCTCCCCGTTACCTCATCATATTTTACCATGAAGGAAACATACTATAATATATTCTCTGTTGCATATGGTCTGCACCCTTCTGTAAACGGCATTTTAAGTCCTCTTCCCATGCAGATGCATTACCCAGTAGGCATTCCTCAGACACACCAGTGAACGCTGTACTGCTTAGCAGATCTATTGGATTAACACAATTACAGTAAAAGCACAGGGCAAAATAAATATTCCCCAAAGAACCTTCAGGAGGATTTTGCCATTTCTTGGTTAGTAAGAGATGATCCCTCAGCAGACACCAGACTGGCCCTGTTTCCATTTCTCTTATTTCATTGGTCCCAACGGAGCAAGAAAAAAATAAATCATTGTATAGGCAACAGAAGAATGAGCAGTCTGGTATTATCTGTACTTTTTGATTTGGTCTGCAGGGAAAGCTGAGAGGCAGGGCAAGAAGCAGGGAACTTTCTGTTCAGCCAACTTCCAAAGCCTTTGGTGTCTGGCCAGATTTGCAAAGCTTAATTGTACGTTTGCATTGTGTGTTGCAATACCTTGGAGGTTTGCAAAGTGGTTCTCATATGTCCCTTTGGGGTTCTTGGTTACTGCAAACATTCCCATTAAATGAATGTACAGTTTTCATACTCACTGTACAGTGTCCACTGTCCCCACGTGCACTGGCACACTGGTCCCTTACCTGTCTAGCAGTCAAAAGAGAGACACGGAGGGAGGCCAAATTGCTCTGTTGTTCAGCCCGGAGATGGCCCAAGGCATGGTTTTCCCTAGGGTGCTACTGTCAACCCCTGCTTACCCACAATGAGGAGGTAGCAGAAGTGGGTGAGAGCTGGTCATACCTGCCCCAGTGTTCTCTTCCAAAGTGCTCTTAGGAAATTCTAGACGTTTATCTTGAGTTGGTTGTTGTTGGTATTTTCCTTTGAATCTTGTAGTGAAATTGTAACACTGCTTTTTGCTTAGACATACCACTGGTGGTTCTTTTTTCCAGCACTCTAACATTTCAGTCCATTTTGAGTCATTCAAGCTTGGAAATCTCCAGTGAGTTTGGATCCAAATGTGACCGGATTGATCTGTGCTACTGCCAATACTCCTTTGGGAGAGAGGAGAAGAGAGAAAAAAAAAAAAAAAAAAAAAGCAAGCGTTGAATTTATAGCACTCCAGATGTTAGGGAAATGAACATAAAAGTGCAGATGCCTTATAATCAGGCAGACTGTTCGAATGGATGCAAATGGGTGACAAGTTTATGTGAATATGGTTGAAAAAAAGAAAAATAATTCTGTTCTTATTGCTGTGATTCTTGGGCATTGAGTTTGGTGGAAGTCATGATGACCCAAAGAAGGCCAAGACCCTGGTAAATATGGCCAGCTGGGTAGACTTTGATTGGTCTTAATGTTCTTGGACATACCATTAAAGTAACATAAATTCCTACCTTCTAAGTTATGAGGCCTATTGATCAAGCTTTTCCTTGCACAGCAGTATTTTAGATTATTCTGCAAATCATCTTCATGGACAGCTATGACTACAGTGTGTTCAGTTAGAGTAGCATCAATGTATGGGATTTAAGTGAGAGCAGATGTACTTGCACGTACATTCCGCATATGAGCTTCTCAATTGTTTGGGGGTAACAAAACAATTCTCTCTGTCAAATGTGCTTCCAACTTTTGAATTAATTATATCTGCCTCCCTGCAAACTGTTTAGGAGCAGCTGGTCTTCCTGGCATCTTTATTAGCGTGCAAAAAAAAAAAAAAAAAAGCTTCTCTGAAGCATGAAATGCTAAAAGGAAAAGCCTCTGACTAAGCCCTACTGTGGACACGGGGATACGAGAGATGTCTGTCTGCAGTCAGGTGAAGGAAAGAGCCAACAGCGGTCAGTCTAAGGCATCCCTCTACACATGATCTTGATTTGCTTTCTGCTGTCTGATAAAAACAACTTATAATTGTAGTCATAGGCAGCTATAAGGTTAAGGAAAACTGATACAGTCTGGATAATCTGCTGCTAAACAGCTTGTGTGGGTGTGTGTCCAAACCCCACATCTTTAATCTTTCAAGCAGACTGGCTTTTCTGGATCTCTTTGCTTAAAATACACAAGGGATTTTTGGATAGTAACTGCCATTAATGTTCCTAAGCATTGCTTGGATATGTTCTTTGTTCATTGGTGAAGGAAAAGACCTGCTATAGATGTAGTCCCATGATGCAATACTAGAACCTTTTAAAAAGCTATTAAGCGGGTAGTAAAATTCCTTTACAAAATATACTTCAATTTGTACTGTTTTTAGAAATGGCAGAGGACAAAACCACATCCTTACCCCTGTTAAAACCCCAAACAAATCCAAGCAAAAAAATAGAGCCTTAATTTACAATAGCTGGATTTTACTGTATGGGAAAGGTGAGAAAAACAATACAAGTTATACAGCACACTTCTTACAAATACCAGCTTATATGAGCTAACACTGGCAGTTATAGTCTTAGATTTTTCTCCACAATAAGCTACATCTGCAGAACTTATGGCTTGGGTTTTATAAAGTTCACGATTCAAAAATGTCTCTGTGCTAAAGGGCTTTGGCTCTCTAGCTCAGGGCAAATTTTATATGCTACAGTCTGTAACCATCTTTGTTTCTAGAGAAGTATATGCATGGATCATGGATTAAAACATTTTACTACGTGACATGTGGGTTTTATTATCTGAATAGATCATATCCTAAACAGGTCAACTACCTCTGATTTAAATGCATGGAGAATGGGAAACAGCATTTATTCCAAGCAGCGGGTTTATTGTGGGATACTGCAGCTATACTTCACTCCCAGCCACCATCTGAAAGGGAAAGCAGGATACAGGGTAGCTGAAGTCAACCTGAAAACTAATACCACTTTATACCAACCCTTGCATCTATTGAAATAAGGGAATAAATCTCAGCAGCCGTTGTGATGATGAGAACTTGATGCATTCTCAGCTGGTCACAAGCATTGCTCTGAGTCTCCAAACGTGTTACAAATAGAAATGGGCTGAGCATATCTGAAATAGCTGGAGTAGTGGTAGATGCAGAGTATTTGCTGGCTTGTATGAAGCTTGGGAGCCTATTCTGCTCCAGACCTGTCAGTTTACCAGAATTATTTGAATGGAAATGGGTTGGATTAAATTAGTAAATCAGGAGCAAAGTAGAGAAGTGACAGGTTAGAATCAATGAGGGCCCAACTTTCCCTGACAGACTGTGGTCTGTAGTTTAGGCATTTCAGTGTAGATATACTGAAGGACCTAGACAATGTCTAGATAATGTTCATATTGACTTTTGCTGGACTTTGCTGCTTGTATGCGTGTGGGCATGCATGACTGTATCATACACGTCAGTGATGGTA
The DNA here is from genome assembly GCA_024611175.1 of Megaceryle torquata. Classification (NCBI taxonomy): domain Eukaryota; kingdom Metazoa; phylum Chordata; class Aves; order Coraciiformes; family Cerylidae; genus Megaceryle; species Megaceryle torquata. Next base: position 111,320 of record JANIJG010015139.1, on the reverse strand, counting down.
AGGGAGGACAATTCTGTTCCTTTATACATAAGTGAAGGCATTATGTATGGCATTATGATGGAGGTAGATGTAACGGTGCTGTGGTTTTCCTTCTGTCTGCAAGATCATCTCTTTGGTGAAGGCTTATCCTTCCACCGGGAACCATGGTAGAGATCAGCAAGAGCATGAGAGGCACTTGGTTTAACTGCACCCAAAAAATAGAAGGCAAGGCATTCCTAACCTCCCTGGGTACCTCTGCAGATGCTGATGTGTGTTTGCGATTGTGTGCAATGGGAAACAAGAAAAGCACAAGCTCTTCAGAAATCAGAGGGGAGACAATAGAAGAATAAGGAACTGTAATACCTGTGGATGGAAACAGTTGTCTTCATGGGGCAAAGAAAGGGTGGGTAGTGATAGTGCTCCATATTTGTTGTTGCAATTAGCTGCTATTAAAGATGTGTTTCAGTATTGTATTATTGTTTTCGCTGAACCCAAACTGACTATTATATAGCCATGCAACAGCTTCCCAGGGGATGCAGGGGGAAGCTATGCACTGATTTGCTTAAATCTCTGTTGAACAAAGCAGTGGAAAATACTCTGTAGGAAATAATCATCCACTGGCAGGAGGTTGGAAGAGCTTACATAATAGCGGTCATATTTCTGGGACAATGAAAGCTTCTGTTTATATAATATTCATTTCTGGTCATGTACCCTAGACTTCGATTATTTTTGTCTCATCCTAAGATAATGCAACAGATAAATTCAACTTCCTGGTTTAGCCTAAGCTTTCTAGAAAATAGTTAAACGTTTCTTGTCTAAACTTGTGCGTGTGACCACCACAATGCACAGAAAGTCTTGCTTCTCTTGGAGGCATACATCTTTTTCTGCACCAAATTTTTAACAGGCTACAGTATTTAACTTTAAAAAGAGGGAAGGAGAAGGTCTTGGGATTTATGCACCAGTCAGTATAACCTTGATATCTCGAAAGATACTAGAACAAATTATTAAGCAGTCAATGTGTAAGCACCATCTAGATAATAAGGTGATAAAAAAGAGTCAACATGTATGTGTCAAGAACAAATCATGTAAAACTGATCCCATTTCCTTCTTTTGCAGGGAAACTGGCTGAGTGGATAAGGAGAAAGTGGTAAATTTGATACATCTTGACTTAAGCCAGGCTTTTGACACTATGGCACATTATATGCTCATAGGTAAATTGGAGGAATGTGGCCGGAGTAACAGGGAAAGGCCCGATGATTAAACACCCCCACTGAGGAATAAGTGGATAGTAGTGGTGCCCCACTAAAAAGAGAATTCACTTGTGCTTTCAGAAGAGGCTTCATATGGGACCTGCTTCCAGTCAGTATTTTCATTACTGACTTCAGTTATGGAACAGAAGGTGAACCTGTAAAACGTAAGGAGAATGGTAGGCTGAGAGTGGGCAGAAGTACTTTAGAAGACAGCATTAGAGAAACAAATGAACATGATAATGTCAGGGGGAAACATCACCAGCTTGATGGCACTCGGATTACCAAACTGCAAAGTTGTGAGTGTCAGATAACCTCTAAACTGCCCAATGACTTGGTGGCAGGAGAGAAGATGGGGTTTTAGTGCCTGGCAAATGGATGGGAATAAAAAATGTGAAAATTGCATTAAAAGAGCAACTGTCAGTGTGCAGTGTGTGTGCAAAGCTGTTGTGTGCAAGACAACTCTGTTGAGTGCTGAAAAATCCAAAGCTGGATTTTTGGGTCTGGTTTTTGACTTTTTTTGGAATGTGATGCAGAAAAATGGCATGTAATCTAGAAAAATGACCCAAAGGATTCAAGGCTTAGAAAATATGGTCTGTGCTGAAAAGTTTAAATATTTGTGTATGTTTGTCTAGACAAGCTATGTCTGAGGGAGGGTGTAATAAGCTTTCTAGGCAAGCATTGTTAGAAAGAGGATGCAGATCTATCAGTTGAGCATAGGATCAGAAAGCACCGTGTTTTCACATGTGTTTGCTAGAAGGCTCTCTGTAAAAAACCAAACTGAACTCAGATTTAGCAGATCAGTGCTTTGCTTGCTCAGGCATGTGAAAAGCGTATCACACACCTACCTCTTAATAATGCTACTGACACCAGTCTGTGGCAGTTGCTCTCTATCCCCAGTTCACCATCAAGTCTCTGGATTTAATATCTAAAGGTGCAATATATCTTTAGTCTTATGTTCAGATGTCAGTTTTTTCAAAGTGGTGGAGTTACCTAAGGTGTGGATTAAAGATGTGAAAATAAATTCAGAGCTTGGTTTCACTAGTAGCAAAACAAGAACTTGGGTTGTTTAAAAAGCATTTATCTCTATTGCTAACCAGTGGAATAGGTTACCCAGGGATGCTGCAGACTCTCCTCTGAAGGTTTTAAGAAGTTTGGCAGACATCTGCCATGGCTAGAAGTAAACTTGACGCTGCTTCTGGGTAAGAAGATAGACTGGTTGCCCTCTTAAGATTCCTTTTAGTCTGACATATGTATGATTTCTGTGACATGATGTTTTGCAACAATATAATATATTTTTTTATCACTACAAAGAAAGCACAGAACTGACATAATCCAGGCAGTTTTGCTTTATGATGAGAGATGAAAACATATGTATGAATTCATAAAAGTCTCAAGAAAATAAATGCCTGATCTGACTTTAAATATAAATGAACATGGAGGGAATGATGTGCTGAATAATGATCCTATGAAACAAAACTAGTCAAGTTCCGCAGTACCAGCTATCACAGGACATTGATTATCTTTCACATCTAGTTTGTGTGATAACATAAGAATTTAAATTGTAGCCTCACCCAAAACAAACACAGATGCCTTTTCTCTAGGTGTTAATCTCCCAAAGGCGTGCAGTCTTGTAATGTAAACAGACCTTTGAGCACCAGCCTGGTGAGCTTTGTATCAAATAAGCTGTATTAATATCCTAGGTCAAAATTTCCCTCAGGCAGCCTGAGGGCAGCAGCCATCCAAATGCACGGGCACTGACACCTTTCCAAGGCTGAGCCTCTTGGAGCTGGGCCCTTGATTTACAACTAGTATGTTTTCTATTTGCAAGAAATGTAGTGTTTATTTGACACACAAGGCTGATAACTCTGATGTTGCTAAATCTCATTCTGCTTCTGTGGGGAATGCTCACCCTGCCCCAAAGAGAAAGCCAAAGGGGAAATAAAGTGGAAGACTGCAAACAAATCTGAACCGCACTTCTTAAAACACTGGTCTGAGGAAGGGCTCTTGAGCCTTGGGGACACTGAAAAATCTCTGCCCTTTCAAAGATGGCATAGCTGGAGTTAGTCCTACTATTGCTGCTGTGGGCATTTATGGTACATCAGGGGAGCAAGCTTTGCTGCACCTCCATCCTCAGCTGATGGCTTTTCCCAGCTGCTTGAGACGCCTTCTCATTTCAGTTCCCACCTTTTTGCATCCTGTCACAGAGAAGCTCAACCTGGCAGCGATGAAGTTAATACAACATGGATGTCAAACTGTCTCTTTCTTTCCTCCTGATCTCTACCGTACAGCCTCTGGCTTTTCAGTTGGAGTATGTGGTCCCTAAACCAGCATTCTAGGGCAGTCTGCTCCAGGTGCCCTCCAGCTCTTTCAGGAAGGCTCCTTCTGTTGCTGACATGCAGTCTGTAGGGATTAGCTTGGCTGCTGTTGGAGCCTATTTTGGGACGGCAATACTGTAGCTGTATTTTTGTGCCCTTGCCGTCCTCTGCTTTTTGCCTTCTTTGTGCTGCGAGTGGCCTCTGAAGACAGAAAGGCAGAGGGCAGTCTTCGGCTTCTCTGTGCAAGGCCTGGGAGCTCGCTCTGCTCCACCCAGGCTGTTAATACATGGCACACATCCACAGAAAACAATAGCTACACAAGAGATGGCCGCGTCCCATGGGTGGCCTTTCAGGAGCAGGGAGATTTTGAAAGAAAAATGCCGCTGTGCCCAACTTCCCTTGTGTACATGCTGCTACCAGAAGCTTCCTCTATGAATCTCTTTTCTTCAGAGCCAAAGCCAAATCCTGCTGCAGTCCATAACCAGAGGAGTGTCCTGCTGACTTCTACAAGAGACTTGTCTGAGGGTGGCATGAAATGGCTCCCAAACAGCAAATCATTTTAGCTCCCCTCTTGTGAATACTGCCTGCTCCTCTGCTGCTCTGGAATAAGCTTCCACATCCCCAGCAAGTTAACCCTTTGTGGTCTGCTAACCCTGCTGGTGGGTCCTCTTGTCTGTGGCCATGGTGATGAGATGGGGTGTGTGTGGATTGCCCCGGGGTTGGGGTTCAGCACCAGTGTTCCTGCGTCTGGCCTCTGCTACAGCGTTACTGCAGCTGGACATGGCCACCAGCTGCCACTGCCAGAGACAGTGCTGAGCATATCTTCACATTGTCCGTGTGCTCTCTGGCAAACCCCAGGAGGGCATTGCTTAAAAGTAATCTGGATGAAGGCCCAGACTGGTCTCCTGGAGAGGAAACGGCTCCAGTGTCCTTGTGTGGAGGAGGAGGAGGGGCTGCCTTCTGCCTGCCCCTCCCCAAGGGCAAGGTGCAGCATCGCTCATGGGTGGGGGGAAGTTTTGGGCTGATCTGAACTCAGCAGCTGGACTAACTGTTGCTTCAACCTGTTTGCTCTAAAATGTCATTATATCCTTGAATTGCAAAAGCGAAGTGATGGGACTTTATTTATATCAGTTCTGCGTTATTTAGGTGTTTTTTCTTAATACAGAGTGCTTGCAAACCCTAAAGAAAATCTCCAAGTCCTCTGTAAAAATGATTTAAATGAATTTTAAGGAAAATCCTTGAAAGATTTGACCCAAAGAAGAGCTTGCACTTGTTTTTTTTACAGGTATTTTTGTCACTGCTTGTCTGACTTTGAAGTATAAGGAACGTTATCTCTAGTCTCCAGTAGTTTTGGTGAGGGACACTGGGTGCTTGGGAAGCCAGTTATTGTTTGTTTAGATTGCAGCTTTCTGGATTAATGTATTAAATTTCCAGAATAGGCTTTCTTCCCTCACAGTGTTGATTAGTTAGATGGATATTTACCAAAGTAACACATCTTAAGCAATTTAACAAAATAGAAACAGTCAAAAACCTCAAAATAAAATACTTTCGCTTTTCCAAACAGACTGGTAGTTATTGTCCTGGTATAGTCATTGGTGCTTTTTCCCTGGGACCTTTGCTAAACACCCCTAAAGCTTTCAGCCTTCTATGACACAAAGACATAAGAATAAGAACAATAAAAGACATGACCCTCATGTATTTTCAGTTGCACATTGCTCCTAATGAAAGTTATGTGTGCAGAAACCTCAGCTATTTTGTCCTGGCTTACTAAAATTAAACAAAGACTGATACCTATTTCTTATACCGAGACTTCCACCAGTAATATATATATCATATAGAATATATATAATTTACTGTATCATATAGTATATAGGATATATAATATAGTATATATCACTATGGTTGCAAAAACAAAGAGCAGCTAAAGAATATTTTTCACAAAAAAGAATAAGCTCAGAGGGTTCCATTGAAAGACTTGCTGCTCCTTGGTAGGGTAGTGGGGAAACATTAAGCAAATGGAGCAAAGTAGTTAAAAGCAATGATGGATTTTACTTGTATTATGGTACTTATGTGTACTGTCCCCTTTCACTTCATTGTCTCAGGCTGCAACAGTCTTCCATCACTTATATAGGCTAGTTTTTCTGCTGTAGTTTCAACAGGGAAGAAAAGCAGGATATTTTAAATATTTCTGTTTATGTTTAATTAGACAGCGAGTAACTTAATTGCTTCTTCTTTTCTTAACTTGAATACTTTTAATAAATATGACGGAGCACTTACCAAAGTGTTCTTGAAGTAACATAAGCCGCATGTATTATCCCCCACAGAAAGGACATCAAATTGAATTTCTGAATGGTCTTATGTATATTAGCTTATTGTGGCTAAATGCAACCGGCCCCCTTTTTGCTGCCCCATCATGTTCAGAGCTTACCAGACAGCGTTAACTGTGCAATATGGTCCCTGGGAAGGAATGACTGAAATGCTGCAATACACACTAAGGCAACAGGTGAGAGCAAACCAGGAATCCGTCCTCAAACTTTGCCTGACCATACTTTGCCTGTGTGATGGGGCTGACAAATATAATAGCAGGATTCAGACCTGGTGCTCAGGTGTTTCAGTATCATTCATGTACCCTCACATGCCATTGAGCTCTTCCAGATTCTCTTTTTCCCTATTCAGCCTCTCAGTTGAATGCGCTGTAAGGGGCATTTGGGGCATTTGGGGTTCTTTGGTGGTGGCAGCTATTGTGGGAAGACTTCTGCAAGTGGAAAAGTGTGATTTGAATCTTTACCAGGGCATTTAGGATATGTATGAGAACTACTCTCCTCACCTCTGGTGGTGAAAATCCTGAAGGTGGAGTGTTCAAACCCTGTTTGTTTGTCACACCTGAGAGGCCACCTCTCCACAAAATTTGCTTTGCACTTGTCATCTGCTAAAAAAGATGTGGTTAATTTTGAGGGAGGGAAAATTTTAAGAGATATTTTACATCATGAAAACTCTTTTTTATTATTTTTTTCTTTCTTTTGGTGATGTGTCTCTTTGTCACTCACGGACGTGAACAGGTTGTTTAGATCTGGCATCTTCCATAACCCTGCATCAGTACTTTCCTGTCAGATCAGGTGTGTAAAACCAATCTGCCTATTATACAGTGAGTTCTGATTGAATCCTTTATTTATGACTTATGCCCCACGCTGCATTAATTAGAATGCAAATTAAGGGTTTCCTGGAAAGCTGCTGTTTACTTCTGCCATGCTTTACATGTTTCATTAGTCTTAGGACCCTGACACAGTCAAGTGATGTCAATGTAACAAGTCATCGGTCAGCGGAGCTATTGTAATTGTACACAGGCACGTATGTAGGCTTCCTGGGCTGCAATGTGATGCAGCCTGGTTTTTGCCTCCTGTGAAAGGCGTTTAAGCTTTGTTGGCTTGTGTAACATAGCAGGGCTCAGCTAATTAGAGGTAAGTTGTTTTTTTTCAAACAGTATAATTTGATCCTGCACCTGAGTCTCTAATTTACACTGAGCTTCTGAATCTGACTTTGTAAGATGGTTTTAACCGAGAAGCACAGTTTTCACTGGAAAGTAGTTTTTTTGGTCAGTGCTCTTGATAGGAACTGTGAATAGTCCATATCCATGACTGGCAGATTCTGACTGATTAGACCACAAATTGCAGGGGGTTTGTTGCTTTGTTTTTAACCACACGGTTTAGCACAGGCTGCATTTTCATGTATGTCCCTGGTTACCAGCCTCACTTGAGGAAACTGGTGCCACATTCGGTGCCTCTCTGGGTCCTATGGTATGGTCCAAGGTTTGGCAGCACGGTTAGACTGCTTGTGCAAGGCTCCCTCACCTTCCTGGCGCAGATCCACAGAACTTCCTGAAGGCTGGTGTCCTGTGTGGAGCATCTCTCGTCTCTGCTTGTGTCTCGCTGTGCAAGATACAGAGTTGAAGGAACGTTTTCTGTTCTGTAAAATATTGGGAATAATGTTACTTTGGAAGGAAATCCATTTCAAAAATAACTGCTACTTTCTTAACCTTTCAAGGTGCTGTGATGAAAGCTTTCTCTCTGAATGTGTTTAAGCCCCAGAGGAAAAATTTTTACACGAGTTGCTCTGAAGGAGCTTACACCAAAGTGACTAAGAATTTGGCCCCTGGCACCGTTATTTTCCTCAGCTCTCGCAATGACAGAAGGGTGGGGGGAAGTAACCTATCCCATTTCTGTTTGAAAATATTTAGTTTGAGCGATGTGAAGATTTCAGTAGATCTGTGACAAGATCAAAGACTATAAATTATTTAACAGTGGTTCTACTTTTGTGGAATTATTTAAAGAATCATAATTGCAGCTCAGCTTCCCAGCCTTCATTTTCAAGTCTGGAATTCTGTTGGGAACTATCATAATCACTGAAGAGTATAATATTACAGGCTGTGTATAAAAATATCTTTTTAATGACTAGCAAATTAGTGAAATGTCTTGACCTGAATCTAGACCAAACAGAAGACAGTGTTTTTTATGGAGGGGGAAGAAAGACTAAATTGTCACCACATTGTTATTCTTGTTAAAATCTCCACTACTTAAAATGTCAGTTGATTAGATAAAATTTGTAACACTGTGCATCAATGCAAGTGATGAAGGGCTGTGTGTTACATAGTATCTTGGCATTTCTGCACTTTTGTTTTCCTTTTAATGCTAGCATGAGAATTCTGTGACTGAAACTTGGAAAAATAAAGGCTATTCATTACTTTAGAGCCCTGTGAACAATAGAGATCATGAAAGGCATCACAGGGAACTCCTCTGTGCGTTGGCTCTTCAAGAAGCAAGATGAGCCCTTGGAGGGTTTTCTCATAGGCTTCAAGTAATTGTTGTGTGCATGATCTGCCTGGCTGAACTCTTTGTGTCCAATTTAAATAGGTTCTAGAAGAGAGAGGAGTTTCCCGCTCCGTACCAAGGGATTCAAAGCGTTAACTGAGTCTCTGTTTACCTAGGAACGGGAATTTATTCTCCAAATTCTGGTCTGCAAATCAGCTAAAGGAAACTGAGCCCTCGTTTTCCTGTGTGCAGTCAGGTGCCAGAGGAGAAATTCTTAGTTTAAGCAATTTTGACAGTATAGTGAAGATGCCATGCAGGACTCTGCAGATGAGGAGTCTATTCCCAGTTACATTATCAATTTCCACAGTGTTTTGTGACAAGTCACTGACCTTTCTCTTCTTCACTGACCCCATGTTAAACAAGAATTGGTCATACCCGCTGGTTTACGTGGTGAACATTATGTTACTGTGATTGTGGATGTGGTACAGGGCCTCCATATCAAAGCAGTGACAGAACAGTGGTAGCGCAGACAGGGTGACTCTATTTTGCCTTCATGGCACAGTGAAGAATAGGTATACTGGGGACAGAGACCACATGAGTGTCCTGTGTTTGCAGGACTCCTTATGCAGTGAGCCTGTAGTCTGTAACTCTGAGCACTAAAGTCGTCCTTCCAGTTGAGCAATAGGAGCCCAGAGATAACACCATGAAGGGACAGAAGTGGTCTTCATTCCTGCCTTTCTCTCCACGTGGCCAGGACCCATGGTGCTCTGCAATGCTAAGACATTTGACGTTTGTTCAGCACCTGGCTCCAAGAAATGTGATTAGTCATTAATTAACAGGAGCATGAAAGAGATTCATAAATTAAATGAAAAAGACTGTTATCCCAAGGCTTTGTATCCTGGAAGGACCTGCACAGCAGGTTAGAGGCCATCCACAACAAGGTTACACTCCATACCTTCATGTATTGCAGATGCACGTCAGATCAGTAACATCTCCCAGAAGGCAAACACAATGTCAACAATCATTTTTACTGTCAAGCATCATCTGTTGGATATCAGCCTAGTGTTCTCCAGTGACACAAAGCAGACTTCATCCTTGCTATGTCGAGCATTTTGTTAGCCTGCGAGAAACCTAGTGTTCTGGCCCAGCTAGTCTTTCAGGCAGTGTGTTGATATGCACTGGGGACCTGGAGTCTCCAAAGCATTTAGGGAAGATTATATTGCAATGCAGCCATTTCGTTTACTTCTTCACGCTGAATCACATCCTCCTACTCCTTGGAAATACAGTAGAAATATGTTGCTGTAACAGTTTACTTATTTTGTTCCAATTCCTTGCTGTCTAGTTTTGCTGATGTTGTGCTGACAGATCAGGAAGGGTTTAGAAAAGGACATTAGGCCAATGATCAGAGATCTGGAAAACCTACCCGCAGAAGCTCAGTCTAGTTAGTTTATCCAACACCATGACCTAACAATATCCTAGGTGTACTTTGAATTAAGAGGCTTCTGATCAGTGGTTGGCTTTCCTCTCCCAGGAAAAGAGCTGGCAGTGTAGGAAATGAGGCTTGTGTTATATATATATATATATTTTTTTTATTTATTTATTTTATTTTATTTTTTTTTTTTTAAGATTGGAAGACAAATTAACCACTGCTTTCCTGGATATCTGATGAGGTCTTAAGCATTTTCAGTCTTTTAAGATTTAAGCTTTTTATTTCTGGAGTTGGGAGAGAGTTTTATGGCCTATGGTGGTAGAAGCTGATGTTCAAACAGACTTAACACTTGCAACTGTATATACCTGACTGCAGTGATCTCTGTGGTCCTTTCCAGGATGGCATCCCTAAGCCATCTTCCAAAAAAAGCCCCATCCTTTGATTTTCAAGAACAATGAAAGTTTGAACAAATCAACCACTGATCTAAGTTTTTCCAGCATCAGATGGTCCACAATCCTAGGGGCCATAAATCTTGACTCTACTTGGTGGAAGCTTGTCTTCTATCAAAGAAGCCCCAAAGCCAGTAAGGTTTTTCCAGGAACTCCCTTGGTGAGCGTGTGTTGTATGTAAGCAGGCTTTGGAAAGCTCCCAGGTAAATTCTGCACTCTAAAGAGACTAGAGTGATGAAATCTTGTCTAGTGTGTGCCTTGGCGTTACTACTCATCCCTCTTTGTAATAAATGAGTGCTCTTTGGCTACAATCTTCCTAAAGCTGTAATGTACCGGTCTCCTGGAGTGCAGGAGCCCTGTCGTAGATGGCTACATTCCAATATACCCTAGGGACTGTTCGAGAAATTTATAATCATCCCTTTAGAATCCCAGGATTAAATTCTAAGCGGCAAGTAAATAAATAAACAATGCTTCCCCCTAATGCCTATTAATTTACTGTAGATCAATGGAACATTCAAGGATGAAATTGGTTTTCTTAGGTGATTAAAAATATATTTAAAATAGGCTTTATTAATGAGAATGAATATTGTTGGTTCTGGAGGGGTGAAAGTTTAGTGTGAGCTGGGTTATCATAAATTCTTCCATTCTGAAAAAAATATTTAGGAGAAGAGAAATGAAGTTAAAGTTAAATATCCGTTTGACATCTTGCTAAAAGAAGCCTGTGAAATTGCCAACTGTTTCTGGAAACTGGGCAAACAACATGGAGATGCACACAGCAGAAATGCATTGACAGGCTGTGTTGTGTCAACGTGTAACTGCGGTGCCTGTTTGGGGCACTATTGTTTTGTAACAGGTCCTGCTGTTTCCCCTCTTCTTGTACCTGATCCTGAACAGCAGATGACATCTGTGTGCATGAGAGACAACCTCAGCAGGTACAGAGCTATGCTTCCACCCTTCTCTGATCAAAATGCTCATGGGCATGAGGCAGGTTTCTTCCGTTGTTGGCCTAGGCTGAGACTACTGATGTTGTTTTCCTTCTCTGATTTTCCCTGGATACGTCATCTCTCTGAGTTTGGAAGGGAACAAACTTTTGATTCTCTTTTACCAAAAGGAAGAAGGATAGCAGGAGATGAGGGTTTAGGGCTGTTACTCAAGTTCAGAATGGTTTGGATGGCTGTGGATTGAGACATCTGTTGTTGCCTCCTCATAAAAAAGCAAAGCACTCTCTTTTCATGTTGGAGAAAAAGAAAACAAAAAATTTGAAAAAGTAGTATTGGCAACCACAAAGTGAAAGAACAGTCAGTGCAGTCTGCAAAACCAGAGCTGTCAGGCCACAACAACAGTAAATGTCCAGGTGAGCCAAGGACTTGTGAAATGAAAATCTAATCTCGAAAATATATTTGGTTTGTATAGAATGCTGTTTTCTTATCTCTTTCTGTTTTTTCCTCTCTGTGGTTTCTGAGTGAGTTTTAGTGTTGTTGAAGTCTAACAGCATTGCAGCTTTGTTGACCCAGGATCTAGATCTTGAACATAGTCTCTCCTGATGAGAGAATGAGCTGTTCTCTCTATACTGTATGCATTGAATCTATATGGGCATACGTAGGTTCTCTAAAAGCTGCTCTGTATGCTGTATGCATCTTCTATACCTTTCCATTTCTTAAGTCTTCTTGTTTTCCCTGTGGTGCCTGCACATGACCTCTTTTATTTAAGTCCCATTTCTACTGCAAGCTTTCTCTAAGCTGCTTGTTTTGCTGCTGTGATGGTGCTATCATCCAGATGGTTTGTTTCCAAGTCTGTAAAATCCTCCTGTTGAAGCTTGTGTCTCTCGTATTGCTTTCTAGTCCACAGGCAGTGGGGTTTGCACCAGGGATTTGTGTCATTTCAAGGCAGGGGAGACCCTGTTACTAGGTTTTGCAGAGGCAGTAACAACTTCTGATCGTGGCAGGTTAAGAGGGAAGGTTCCTTTTGACTAAATCTTTGAGCACAGGTCTTGTTTTCTAATTTAAACCTTGTGTTCTGTGAGAGGAGATGATCCTGCGAGGCTGCTGTGTGCCACTCCAGACAGGGTAAACAAAAGATTTCAATATCATGGGACATCTGTGAGTCACAGGCTCTGTAGGGGAAGGAGAGATGGCAATGATAGAAGCAACTCCGAAAAAGAATAACAGGAGTGTTTGGTTAATGATGGCTAAAATCTTCTGAAGAGGAAGAGGGGAAAGAAATTTGAGTGCTAGGTAGTGAATAGAAGCCTGAAAGAATATGGCAAATACATACAGTGGCATGAAGAGAGACTGCAGAGGTCTATAAATGATGCAGGAAATTGTGAAGGCTAAGATACAGTTGGGAGACTGATTATATATATACGATGGACTTGAAAATCCTTGCAGGCATCTGGAGAGGTTATTTGGAACAGAAACATTGTATGGGGGGGACTAAAAGGCATTGCTAATTGATAATGATAGACTCCACTTTTGAAAGGGCATAAGCATTTTAAAAGATGGGAGGGATGATTGCAGGCCTTGCAAATATACTCTGTGTGTATTTCTCTACAATTTGTTCAAGGACTGGAGTTTTTGGGGTTGTCAGGAAAACATTTATGGCTGTAAATTGCATTTTTTCAAAAAAGTATCTCAAATTTAAAAGCCCTTTGTCCCATTTGCTGTATTAGAGTTCTTGCTTTAGGCTTATATTAAAAGTTGGTGGTCTCAGCTGGGGGAAAACTAGGGGATAGGTCAGGTGCTAATTAATTTAATGCTAATTGTGCCATAATTTGAAATCCAGTGGATTAGTTTCTGTGGGAGAGCTGAAATACACGGAAAGGCAAAAATGAATAAGGGTAATTAATCTCTGTAAAATTGCATGGGATGCTTTAAGAAAAAGAGGGTTTGTTGTTGCTTTTATTTTTTGTTTGAAATGTTTTAAAGGCTCCTGTCTTCTGGATTACGTGAAAGACTGATTTCTGATGAATGACACCTCTTTGTCCTAAACCACCTACAAGAAGCACTCCAGCAGCTGCCTGAGGCCTTGGTGAGGATTCCCTCCCATAGGTTTTGGATGGATTTACCATGGAAGGATTGAGCTGGCTGCCAGCTGGAGCCCCATGCCAGGTGGGAACAGCACTACTCAGACCCCTGTAACCCACTGAGCTGGTGGTTTGAAGTGGGTTTTTTGGGCTGTGCTCCTGAGTGTGCTTCTGTGATGAGTTCAGCAGAGACCCTGTGCAAGAGGAGCAAGCATCAGAGGGTTTCTGAACAGTTTCATTTGTTGGGGTGCCACATCATCATTGCATCCTGAACTCCTTAAGCTCCTTTGGTGCCTGCTCATGGGTGGGAGATACCTTACCCAAGAAGATGGTCACAGCACACAGTATCCTTTTTTGCATTTGTGCTGTTCTCTTGGCACAAGGGAGAAGAGCTTCCATTCCCCCACTGTGAGAGGGTAGTCCAGAGCTTTGAGCCTAGTGCCCAGTAAGAAGAAAATGTTACTTGTGTATTTGTTTGTTTTCTAGAAGTAGATGAGGGTGGAATAGGCAAGGGATGGATGCAAATCACTTTTTCTCTCCTCGCTTCCCTCCCACCGAGTCTCCAGTGGCTGGTCAGAGAGCTTGACTCAAAACCAGGCTGGGGGTAGTAATTTACTGCTGGCCTGTAATGGCTATAAATTACTACGTGCCCTGAAGAATAGCAGTCACAGAGACAGAGCTATGGCTCAGAGGTGGGTTCCATGGCACCACCTCTAAGGTCTTTTCCCTTATGCACAGAGGACCAGGCTCTGACTGATGTTGAAAAAAGCTACCAGTGTTTTTCCAGGCTGTCTCTATATGAAATGTCTTCGCATATAGCTGATTCTAAAGCTGCCTATTTCCCTTGGAGTTTTCTCTCCACCTAGAGTTCAATGACCTAGTTCTGAACCATTGGAGAGCAACGACTTCCAGAGCAGTTGTCTCTTGCTCTGAAATCCAAGGAGCTCCAACTCAATGAGGAGGGCAGGGGCAAGCAGTGCGGTTTTCACAACTGAACTCCTTTTGTTTTGCTTTCTACTTGCAAACACCGAGCAGAAGTTCAAATAACATTACAAAGCAGAAAGCTTTATGATTAATTACACCTGATACAGATATAATTTAAACATATTGACTTGTCTGAAGTCAGTGCCAGACAGTGCAATGGGGGAGGCAGGAAGCGGCTGGTTGAGATTGCTGAAACGAGCTGGAATCAAAAGTGAGGGAGAGAAAGCACATCATCATTTAACTTTGCTCAGCAGCTCAGCAGAAAAATGATGCAATTGCTGATGGACACTGATATCAACGGGAGAAAAGTCATGACAAATTCTTTGTGCTTTTAAAATGAATGTAAAGCTAATCAATAGCTTGACTTGGTGCAATATAAAAATGTAGTACTGGGACCTCCATTAGAATGATTTTTCTTTAAACCTGTATTCTGAGATTGCTATTAGAGAGGCTTTAGAGATAATAATGGCAGTTAAAAGACAGCTCTCTAATTCCCATCAGGTTGTTGCATTTCACTTCAACTAGTCTGTAGTTGTGCTGGGAACTAGGTAATGTCAGCCCTTGAAAGATTATGTTTTCTTTAGCTTTTTTTTTTTCTTTATGGACCAGTGGGTCCCTAGGAATATTTAAAATAGCTTTTAAATGGGGTCAGGGATGGAGAGGAGGAGAAGCCATTTGCTGGACTACACTCACTGTGCTAAAAGAGCTTATGGCTTTGTTTTTCCACCTCTCTCTCCAGCAAACTGGGACCATATGGGAATCTGTGAGTCAAAGTTCAGGAACCAGCCAGCTGCCTTAGGTCTCTGATAACAGATCATATTGTGGTGAAGGCTCGTTTATCTTTGATAACCTATGCATCTACAACCAGAATATGTGTATTTTTCTCAACTTTCTGGGTGTACTTTATCACCCTGGGCACACATTCTTCACTCTCTCGCTCAAGCTGGTCATAACTGTTTAATGGTTATGACTGTGCCATCTGTGTCAGTGTTATGTTGTTCAGTGCAGTCCTTCTCAGAGACATCTATTCATCTCAAATTGTGTCTCTGCAGGTGCCGGTCACAGAGACTCCACAACTCAGCACTCCTGGAGCTGACTGGTGATTCATGCCTCCAGAGTTTCATGATGCTGGCCATGCAGAAGCCAAAAACAAGCCTTCTGCCCCATGCATTTCTCCCTCCTCCTTTCCCGAGGTGAGCTGGGTATCCTGAGATTTCAGCTATGCAAAACTTTTGCATGAAGTGTGAATGTTGTGCAACCAGGTAAAATTTGACTGCTTGTGGTTTTACAAATAACCTTTTTTTTTTTGTCCATTCTGGGCACAGGTATTCTAGTTCTACTTTTCCTCTGTTAAGCAGCCTCTACTGTGAGAGAGCTGCAGTGTTTGCTGGACTGTACTTACTTCACAGGAATGTGAAATAGGTTGGTCAGGCTTGCTTCCTTTCCATCACCTCAAACCAGATCTAGGCTTCCCTGTCATCTCAGATTAAATCTCAGCTTCCCTGCTCTGGTGTTCTGAGTCCTCTTCAGGCTCAGAGCAGGAGATGCCTGAGACTGCAGGTGTTGTAACTCTGATCCTACAAAGAGAGGTCCCTAAGCATGCAGTTCAGCGTGAAGAGAAAACATCTAATCACAAATGTTCTGTGATTTCCCAAACCCTTCTCCAGCCAATGAGCTTTGCCCAAATGCAGAACAAGAAGTATTTTGTGCCACATAGTACTTCAAAGATGTCAGTAGGAGAAGCAGAAACCATAAAGAAAGTTTGTGAAAGGAGGGGAACAAAGAAGGACAGGATGGAGACTGAGGAGAAAGTACATCTATATGGAAGCCTAGAGATGCTGAGCAGTGCTAGAGAAGAGATGATCATCCTGGTTTTCCTGTGTAAAGTTGCTGCTCCTTTCCTTTCTCCATTATGAAGACTCTTGATGGTTTCTGCAACTCGAAGGAGAGACAGGAGAGTGCTTAGTTGGGAGGTGGAAGATGCTGAGGTAAAAATAAAAACAAAGCAAGAAACATCGAATGAGAAGGGAGAGGGAAAAAAAAGCCAGGGCTAGGGAACCACTTCTGAATGCTCTTTAGGACAGAGGAGATGCAATCTTCCCTTTTCTTGACACATCTCAGTCATGCTCAGAGAGTTACCGCATTGTTCTCAGCAGCTAGATCTGCTATGTAATAAATGCACATTCTTCTTAGCCTCTTCCTTGGCTTTCTCTCCCTGCTTTCTCCACTAGGAAGATCAGAGAGCAGAAGATCTCAAATCTGGGAAGCATTTCTTGCTAGACCTTCTTTAGTCTGTGCCTGTGCCCAGTGAATATCAAGACAATGTGGTGACTGCAGCTGGCAATCTTGTAGAGGCAGAAAGGGACAAGCTGGCAGATTTGAGTCAGTACATCCAGAAGGTCCTAGTTCGTGGCAGATGCTCCTGTAGAAGTAGCCAGTTTCTGGGGCAGCTTCTCATCTTCACTTTTCAGAGGTCCTAGGGGTTTCAGGGTTTGAGGTTCCTCATTCACAACACCTGTCTCCAGTATCTGTATAAATAAGATGAAGTTGCAAAATGTTTTGGTGTTGTATGCTGCCCTTCTCCTGAGATGGTCCTCTGCATTTTTTCATGGTAAGTAACAGCTCCATCAGTAAAGATTATGGTAGCTTCACTCTATTTCTTTTTTTGACAGCAGTGGCCACAGATAAGATTTCTCCATAAATCTTCTTACCTTAATGTGAATTGTTGCATCTCCTCTTGCCATGATAATAACACCCATCCTGTGTGGCTGAAGTGGGTTATTTAGCAAAGAACTGTCCTTTTACTGCCTCAGTGTGACTCTTCAATGTGGTATAGGATTTGTGTATTGACTTCTGCTTAGGACTTCGTGTCAATAGAAGGGGGCGTGGGAATGGAGGGGACCTCCAGAAGTTAACATGACCATCTGGGTAGGATGGTAATGGAGTGTCACTGTGGGGGAGATTTTGAAGGCCTGGAGATGGCATTGTGAGTCGTTTTGAAAGCTTCCAATTGTTGTCAGTATGTTGACAATTATTTTCAATTTGTTTTGTTTTGTTTTTTAATTGTGGAAATGTTCCCAGAAGCTCAGTAAATGAGGACATGTTCTTACAAATATTCAGCTAATATGTTAAAGCTCACATGGCCCAGTTTTGGTTACGAAAGCTACTCCTTTAAGTTGGTGTCATCTGTCCCCTAGAAGGCCTCTGTTCAGAAGAGGTGCCCCTACTTGTAGGACAAGGGTATTCCTCTCAACCTGCAGAGTACTAGAGCTTAGAGTAGGTTGGTTTTAAAACAGACATGCAGCCGTGTGAATGGATTTAATCCCACTCCAACACATGGCTCTGTCTGTGGGCATGGGATGCCAGAAAACCACAATGTATTCTGTATGATATTTGTAAGCTCCATGAAAAACTGCGGAACCAAAACAAAAAACCTAGTCTTAAGCAATTAAGATCAGGATTGTGCTTGCAGAGGTGTTATGCAGTTTCATACCTCAGAGATTTTCTTTTTCAAAGATGATGGAGCTTGTTGAAACTTCTGGGTGTCCACTGCATTCAAACATTGCCAGCCAGTTACTGTCCTGAGTGGCTCTGTGAGATTTTGTGAGTGCTCAGGATCAAAATTAAGCTACTTGCTCACAGTGAGAAGTTAGTTTAGTAATTTCCAATAGTGAAGTGGTAACACGGAGCTCTGGAGAATTGCCCCAGAGACAGTAGCTGAAAGCCAACTGTTGAACTGGCAAAATCTGAAACAGTTGGAGGGTTTTTAGTTGCAAATGCATGAGTCCCATGGAAAAAAATGTGACTTGTACCCTTACGTTATTTAGCTGCTGCTAAAATCTGTGTTCTTGCCTATACAGTGAAACTTACTGGGATGTATGCATGCATCCTACAGTGTGACATGGGAAAAGGTATTTTGACAAGGCAAAAAGAAAGGTAAAAAAATGAGATCTGTCTGGTTTTTAATCCTTTGTGCCATTCCTCACCGGTGTCAACATGCAGAATAAAACCAATTCTGCTTCTTCATTGGACCTTCCTTTGCTTTCTTTTGCCCTAAATGAGTACTCACAGTGATTAACTGCAGCCGCCTCTTCACTGACTTCTCGCAGTGGGAACCTTCCTGCTTTGCTTTGTGCTTAGCACTGTGTTGCACTTCTCCAGTCTGTGCTGCGTGGTGAAGCAATGAGTGGAATGGAGAGTTGAATTACACGTTATTTCTTGATGGCTCCAACAAGATGAAATCAGTACTACTTAGAGAGTAAGTTATCCCTCACTGTGAACATGAGTGGCAGAATTTAGGTCTTTTGTTTCTGAAAACTAATGTTTCTAATTCTGTGTGTTTCAGTTCTGCTTCACAAACTGGTTTTCTTAGGAAGAGAGAGAAGTAAAACTTGCAAAGATGGTAAGTTTTGCTTTGCTGCTGGGAAGCCTGGTACTACAAATTTTTTTATTTTTTTTTTTTTTTTCCCCAAAAATAACCTATGCTGAGCTGTGCAAAGTAACACCTTGATTTACGCCAGTCCAAGACTCAAAGCGTACCAACTCATCTGTGGGAAGGACATACATTAAGAAAAATTATTAGGAATTCCTGTCCTTACGTTTTCCTTCCATGACTTCTGTGGTGCATGTGTGAAATGGACCATAAGAGGGAAGCATAAGGAGTAGGAGGTCAGCATAGTGGAAAGACAGAAACAATGAAACCTCAATGAATTGATGATGCAAGGCAGGGACACAAAAATACTCTGAAAAGTGCTTTCCATGAGCTGGGGTGAAAGAGGAGAGAACATAGTGTCCGAACGCCCAAGTAGAAGACAGGGCCATCCAGTTAAACAAAACTGAGGTAATGAATGAATGGGGAGAACAGCACCAAGCTGATGCAGTTTGAAGTGTGCACAGTTTGAAACACAGTTTTCAGAAAGGAGAGGAATACATTTGGCCACTTGTGTTTTTATTAAGTAGGACCTTAATCTCTGAATGGTTTGCATGTCTTCTCAGTGGACCCACTGGAGAAATCGTGTGTGATTCAGAGTAAGTAAGAGGCTCTAAATTTGCCTGTATTCATTCTGCTTCATGTCAACGCCACAGAATAAAGTTTTATATTAGGGAAATTTGGACCTTCACTAAGAATGTTTATCATATTGGATGATACATTGCTGTTCCAACCCTCAGTCTCGAACACCCAAAAAATAGCTTGTGTGGACACGTGGGGCAAGTCCTAGGGTCTGGTCAATGATATTTAGTGTTCCATGGGGAAGGGGAGACACACTGTAATGAATTCAACAGCCTTAAATTAAGCTGCTTTTCTTAAGTGGTTCCCCCAGATCTCAGCAAAAATGTGTCTGTGCAGGTTCAGCCAAGCTGCCTGTTGAATAGTTTGGCCAAATGCAGGAAGCAAGATCTTTGACCTTCTGCAGTGTCCTCATTGTAGACGCATGCATATAATTTCCAGTAATTTAACAGGAGCTTTAGTTTGAAAAAGATTTGGGTTTTATTACTTTCATTCATCATCATTAACTCATGCCATGTGGCGGAGAGGAGGGAATGACATATTTCCGCAATTAGATTCAGTATTTTGCATGAAAAAATGAGCTGTTACAGCAAATGGTGCTTTTGAAATAGGGACTAAAACCAACGGAAACAAAAGTTGTGATGTGTGCTTAGAAGAGAAGAGTTTAAAAAAAAAAGGATATTTTTTACAAGTAAGTCTTCTTTAAGTTGTGGTTAGAAAGGATTTAGCCTTCTAACCTATTACTACTGTGTACTTGGCTTATGTTCAAAAAATGTTTTCATCCAGTACCTTGACGCACTTCTAATTCATCTGTTACAAATATGCTTGACTTTCTGCTTACTCTTAAAAGGTGCGCTGGCTTTGCCTGCTGAAAGCACCTTTGCGTAGGGCTGCTACTGTTTGCAGAGGGAGTGTGAAATTTAATTTGATTTTTCTTAGTTTCTGTGAGTTTGCTTTGCTTGAGTTTTGATTTAGTTGAGCCCAACAACTTAACACAAAAAACAGCTAGGAAAATCCTATTTCCTACGGTGTGAGATGCAAAAGGGATCTGTTCTTCGAGGTGGCTTGGCTCTGAACCGAGATACACTTCAAGGGTTTTGCTTCACTTTATTGTTAACCCTTTGCCAAGCAAGCTCCTGTTTCCTGTGAAGTCAAAGGGATGTTTGCCATCAATTAAGATGGGAACAACATGGGGCCCAACGTTGCTAATAAAACCCCAAATCAGGTGAACTTTATATGGCTGAATGTTCCTGACAGTATTTCTCATGACTGCGGATGTGACACATGCTCCCTTGGTAGTCCGATGAAGAATATGTTTTAGACCCAAACATGTATTTTATTTTACGTAGCAGGCTGCATTTTCGGTAATTTGCCTTTTCTCCTTGTACGTGTCTCAGTGTTGTGGATGTTAGCATGAGCAAGTACCCCTGATAGCTTTTGTTTCCCTTCTTGGGATGTTGGTTTTCTTTTCTGCGTGTTCAATTACGTGTGCACATTCATCTATCATTAGTTCCTGCTCACTGGAGGATATTTTGCAGAGCTCTTTATGCAGCATTCATAATACTCTTACCCATGATTTGGATTTCTTACTGATGGCAAAGGTTCAATCCTTTTTGCTTCTTGTTTATTAATTTTATAGCTTTATCTAGCTAAACTACTTACAAGTTCGATAGTGGAAGTTTAACAATTTGGTTGGTTTTTTTTTCCCTTCTAATTCAATTGTGCATTGAATTCTGTTCAAATTTATATGTATTTGTACTGTTTTGAAGGCATTTAAAAATGTCAGCTCCTCATTTATCTGGATTTCTCTACTGATTGCTTTCTTACATTGTTGTCATAATTCTCACCGGATTTTTTGTTGTCATTGCTGTCACTCTTTGGAAAAATGATCCTCATCTTTTGATTATACTTGCCAATTTATTTATCTTTCAGGAGAAAAAAATATGATCTTTTGTGTTATGGCACTCAGTTACCTATGTTAGTAGCGAGAGTGTATATGTGAAGATGTGGGTGATGGGGAGATTCATATCTGTGGGAGTGAATATGTGTGTATTATCTGTGCACATGTGATGAATGCACCCACATCTGTTTTGCCTTTTTTTTTTTTTTTTTTTTTTTTTA
>JANIJG010015139.1:75057-89387 GCA_024611175.1 Megaceryle torquata | reverse complement strand
TTTGTTTTTTTTTTTTTTTTTTTTTTTTTTTAATTCCTCCCTTTCCAGCCTAAGTTCTGTGAATATCCCATCCAAACATATTGCTGACTTTGGACAGGAGAGCAAAATACAGAACTGCTTATGAAAGTGAGGTGCAAGGTACCTTGTTTTGGGTATGCTCCCGGTGAAAGGAGATGGGAGAGGTAAATCCAAGTTTCCCAGATCCTTGTGGAATCAGCAGCCCTCCCACTGCATGAGCGTGTTCCCACCCACACCTCTGCTGTGCCTCTGCCACAAGTCCAGGGCTTGATCTTTGCAGCTGCACAGAGACAAACTACTACTATTTCACCTTGCTCCAGCTGCCTTCAAGATCTCTTCTGGTGAAATATCCACCATAGAATAGATGGAAAAAACTCAACTAAACTCAGGTTGTCGCATAGATTTCTTGTGACCTAATCCAGGGCTTGTGAGGAAGAAATCAAACCTAGTTCCATTTCTCTCCGTCATCTTTGAAAGAGCATGATGTCTTCCTTGGAGCCTTGTCTGAGTGAAGAATAAAACTTGGCCTTTGTACAGAGGGTACATCTGGGACCTCAGTTCTTACTTCTCATTTCAAACATACATAGAGGCCAGCAAAATACTATTGGAGTAAAAACTTCTTCTCTTGGATAGGTTTTCATGACGGTAGGCTAAAATGCAGTCTCTAGTGTTTGGCGCAGGTGACAGAAGAAATTTCACCGATAATTTATTTATTTTATTTTATTAATGATTCATCTGGCTATTGATCTAGTTTGAGTTTGGCTCCATCTCTGCCCTTCAGCAGCTTTTCTAAACAGTTTCTTATCTACGTGAGTCAGGGTTTGACTTCCCCAATCAGTGCTATAAATTACACCTGTTTCTCCAGTACTACACTAATGCCTGGGATTTAGTGAGAAAAGGAGGGAATTTGAGCTCAACTTTTTATCCGGGAAGGCTTTGCCTTTTCCATTACTTAAGTTCAACACTGAGACACTTTCTGTCTACGCCTTCGGTATCTTCATAGACAGAAGAGCAGCCTGAAGCAAATTCATTCCCCACCTTTAGAAATCTGTGTTTCACTGCTTAAGTTTTTAGAGTTCTGTTTTTATTAGCATTTAAAGATAAGGTGTGGAAGGGTCGACAGACTCCTCATGCAAGAAACATACCTGTAAAAGCAAATAAGACTCCCTGCACTCAGGGAGATTATTAATATGTGACAAGTTTACTCCAGAAATTCTAGGATCAGGCCCACAATACTGAATTTGATTTAATTCACTCATACATAATGATTACCCACAGCTCTCAGCAGATGTAGTAATGACTACAATTACTTGCAGATAATTTTTTATTATGATTAAATCTGTACATGATATTATTCGTGAGGCAGAAGTTTTTAATATTAATCTTGCTCCCCTCCCTCATCAACATTGACTGTGTACAAGGTTAGAGGCAAATCCCCAGTTCAGCAGTGGATTGCTTTTTGCCGTGAGCAAATGTTGGGTTTGGTTGGAATCCATCAGCATATGCATTTAAGGTTCAAAACTTGTCTTTGAAGCATCAAAATTCCATGTGTGTGTGTGTTTTCAAATGTGTTTCAATTGTGAAGACCCCACCAGCTTCAAGAGAGCATGTTCAGAATAATGTGGAGTGTACAAATGAAACTGTCACCTGTAGTGACAGTGTGTTGGTAACCATGGCCTAAAGCAATGGAGGTGGCCAGCATCCTGACCTACAAGTTTGAGCATCCCTTAGGAGCTTTCACCTGACTTGTGCTGATTTTGTTGGAGCCAGCGGATTTCTGTGTTGCACTCCTGGTTCTGCCCGAGTGTGTTTGCATAAGCCTAGAGAAGTCTACAGAGTGCCTTTTAATTTGTTCTCTTATGGGATGAGGGTAGGATTTCATCTGAGAGCAGAAGGAGTTGCTATTTGGCTTGAATTAAGTTGTGGGTGTGCAAAGGGTCTTGTGCTTGTGGGCATATGAGAGAGCAGGACTATTTGAAGAGGGCACTTGCCATATGCTTGTCATTCATGTGTGATGTTTGTCTCATCTTTTAGATTGAGCCCAGCAAACAGCCTCAATGGAGGTAAACATGACTGAACATTAAAAATTAATTTTATAAGCTTGATTATTCTATATTTTTGGTACAGGTTTTTATTGGTAGTTGGGTGCCAGGTTAGAGAACATCAGAAGTATATTATTGTCTGTGGACTAGCTGAAGATTTTCTAATTAAGAGAACAAGGTTAGTCAGCTATCTCCTCCCTCAATATTCCCATTTCAGCAAAATGAGATTTGTCAAAAGTTTGACAATACTCACCACTCTTCACCGTGGTTCTTTATCCACACAGGGAGTACTGTTAGATCAACAGAGGCATCTGTCACAGTCTTTGTCAGCTGTATTTGTTTCTGGATTTGTTTTTCTGATGAAAGCCATGACAAAATCTCTGGTCACGATGAGGCAATTTTTAAAAGTAGTGAATTGTGGTTGGGAGGTGAAAAGTTGTTTGCCCATGGAATTTCTGCTCAGCTGGGTGACTAGGAAAGAACCTGTTAAGGAACACTTTGCTTCATGTTGCTTCATCACTTCTGGTCTTGGTTTCTAGTTTACACTGATTTTAGGCACGCTCTTGATTAAAGGAGGTGACCTTAAAAAAAAATCTGAAAAATTGATACTCACAAACATTTCCTGTTGCTAAAAGTATGATTTTAAACCACTGCATTACACCTAGGGCAATGTGATAACGGAGCAGAAAGGGAAAAAAAAAAAAAAAAAAAGACTGATTCACAGCAAAATGCCAAATTAAGAATAAACAGTATAGGAATTAATTCTTTGCACAGAGTGTGTGAAAGGAGTGTTAGTACTCTTACCAATTAAAGTAGTCTAAATGATTATCTGCAGTAACATTCAGGAACGGTGAGCTCTGCATCGATCACAAGAAAATGATGCGTGTTGCTCAATGCAGACGACTGATGCTACAGAGTGATAAGTTGATGTCTTTAGACTGAATGAAGCACCATGTGTTTTATAAGTTGGCATCTGGCCAGAAAGCGTTACCATGATCTGAAGCACCTAGTGAGCTAATAGCATAGTGGGTAAGAACTGAAAAGATACTTGAGGTATGGCAGAATAAAAAGTCACTGACCACTTAAAGGGATGCGCTCTTAGCACTGTGCATAGCAAGCTAGGCATAACTGCAAACCAGGAGGCCATTTGTCATCGGGATTATTACTAGGTAGTTAAGCACTTGAAAGGCTACCACTTGATGCAAGACCTTGCCTATAAAAGCTTGGCTAGAGGTCAGTAATTTGCCAATATTCCTGGGTCAGGAGAAAGAAACTTAAGATCAG
The DNA here is from genome assembly GCA_024611175.1 of Megaceryle torquata. Taxonomy (NCBI): domain Eukaryota; kingdom Metazoa; phylum Chordata; class Aves; order Coraciiformes; family Cerylidae; genus Megaceryle; species Megaceryle torquata. Next base: position 86,043 of record JANIJG010015139.1, on the reverse strand, counting down.
AAATAATAATAGAATATTTTAGAGCTGACGGTACAATGCCAGGAGCAGGGGAAGTATGAATAATTTTCATGATAAAAAGACTCTATCAATTTTGGGAGGGGGAGAGGGGAGTCACAAAGGAATCTAGCTGAAGATTTGAAGAGATACTTCAAAGGACTTCATTAATACAAAAGGAAAGATTAGCCCAAGAACAAAAGAGTAGGAGAGGACTTGGCAAGTATAAAGCTGGTAGAAGAATTATAATAATGTCATACGTGGGATATTTGAGTGAAAAGCTAGAGAGAAATTAAAACGAAGCTATCTTTAAACTTTACAGACCAGTGAGGTCATTAAGGATATTCTCCAAAAGTTAAAATGAGGGTTTTTATGGGGACATTTTTGTAAAACTTAATTTTCACTTTTGAATACGAGTGCAGTGTTGTTGTGAGGAGGGATAAGGAAAGCATCAGAGGACATGGAAAGAGGTTGTGCAGTAGCTTACAGCCATTTTCATCCGCAATCTAGGGCTGAGTTCTTCGGGAATTTCACTGCTTTTGTGACACAACAGCAATTGTAATTCTTTCTTCTAGGGCTTAAAGTGTAGTCCAAGAGCTTAATAAAACAACATGAAGGAAAGCTCATTTGCTTGACTTTGTATGCAAGTTCACATTTGAAACAGAAGAGCAAACAGTGCCATGAGATACCCATTGTGGCTAATGAATGGAAAATGAATTATGTTGTTCAAGTATCATGTTCACTTGCATATTTCCACGTTGCAAAACAATGGCTTACAAAATACTGCACGCAGCATGCCTATAATTTTGGGTTATAGTTGAAGGGCAATTTAGTAATATTGTGCCCAAAGGCTCCAAGTAGCATTGACACAGTTTTGGCCCCTTGCAATGATCCCTTTTTGAAGACACAATAATGACCTGGTTTATGTCCCAGGAAGCTTACAATGTAGTGGAAGAAAAGATCCAAGAATGCTGATGATAAACAGGAAGGGAAAGAATGGATAAGGGGATAACGAGAATATCCATTTACCAATGGGTAGTAGCAATACCTGTCCTCATTACTGCTGTGCTTACATTCAAGCACAGTACAATGGTGAGGTGATAACTGTGACATCTACACTACAGCAACAAGATGTATTCATTTGGAGATTCTGCAGCTTGTGTTGTTCACTGAGCTCTTCAGTTAGTCTAGATAGCTATAATTTATTTTGAACAGAGGGAAAAGCGTAGATCTGTAATTTTCTGCTGCTCTTTGTAACTTACTTTTTAGATGCTATGTTTGGTATCGTAGGAGTAGACCATAGGTAAGCTGTAGCCCAATGTGTTGAGGCTTTGCTGCTGTCAGATACTGTGCCAGTGCCAGCGTGGCTGGTAGGAAGTTGCAGGTGGAACTGGTCAAGACAAAGTCTGCTCTTGGATGAAGGGGTAGGCTTCTTCTCAAGCTGCTGGTAGTCCAGTACAGAAGCTGGTTCAGGCAAAGGCTCTCCTGTGTGCAAAGTATAGGTTAACAAAATATCCCAGAGTAACTGAGTAGGAAGTGGCAATTTTGTTGAGTAGATCCTGTTAATTGACTTCTTTTCCCAGTGTGCCCACATTTTTTTTTTTTTTGAGACACTTTTATAGCCATATGCATGTCATATGCATATGCATGCATATGACAGCTCTTGTAAATAATTTTGAACTATTCTGCTTCACCAACAGTCTGATTTCTGTGCAGACTCTTTGTGTCTCGATTATTTTAGTTCACTATTCATTGTTTGCAAAGGTAACTGTATGCACACTATTTTTAATTGACTATCCCAAATGAATTACTCTTGCTGATTTGGTTACACTAAATCCTACTCCATAAACAAAGTTGCTGTGAAATGAAAGATCAATGTTATTGTACTACATCCTACTTCATGGATTAAAAAGAGTATTTATTATAATTAAACTATCAAGAAAAGCACACAGAATGCTCTAAGAATGGGCAGCACTTAGGCACAACTGTTAAGAAATGTGGTATATCTGGTTTGAGATTAACATACAAAGGAAAAACAATTAGACTTCAATTGATGAAATAGGATCTGAGGACCAAGGTTACAGAAAAAGACTGTAGTTTTAGATGCCTGTAAGAGAAGGTAATTTACTATGTATGACTTAAAAGCGTAAAATCTTTCGATGACACAGTTCTGAATCAACTGCATAAAATGATGATGATTGCCATTATAAATGTTTCTGAAGATGGACGTCTTATGTACTTCTTTGCTCTTGTGAGTAAATGTGTATGTAAGATTTCTTCCAAAATTAGACTGCATGACTATCAATCATTTATACTTAGCACAGATAGCCCTGATCACCTGTCATGGCGTTAAGTGCATTTATTCCTTTCTGAGCAAGCTGCAGTAAGATGCTTTCTTTTCTTGTGGAATGTGGGCTTACTGTTTTATTACCGAACACTTTTTATTTTGGTTGGTTTTCTGATTTGAGTTGTGAGGAAACAGAAAATAGTTGATTTAACTCAGTCTCACAGCACACCCTGCTTAGCTTTAGGCTTTCTTAGCCTTTCTTTCCGTACAGTTGGGTAAGTTTTGGCTCCTTCTGTCTAATGCTGTTTCCTCTAATGGTTGAAGAAATGGAACATTATACTATGTAACGTGTGGGGGTCACATTAATCACAGAAAATTCTTTTAATGTCTCAGAAGTAACTGTCAAACTGGACATACTGAATCTATTTAAACTAAAGCATGCCATTTTTTATCTACAGTGATCTTTAATTCACATAAAAGGGTCAAGAAAATGTGATTAAGTGACAGTTTTAAAATGTACTATAATATTAAATAGCTTGATTAAGTGACAACTATAAAATGTAATACAATATTAAGTATCTGGCTATGTCCCAGAAGAACTTTAAAGTATTTTGAATGGTTTGGGAATTCTCTAGCCCATCATGAAGTTACAAAAAAGAACATTTTTATTAAATACAAACAGGTGAACTCAGAGGAAAAAACAAACCAATAGATAATGTCTTGCCATGGTGCAAATAATGTCAGTCCTAGCTTCTGATTAAAACAGCTGCCTTTCCAAACAAGATCTGAAGAAAACAAACAGTACTCCTTCTAATGGTGCTGCCCTCCTGAAACTGCAGAAACAAAGAACCCTCTGACTGAAGATGTGCACAGAGTACCGCAGTGTGGGGGTTTTTTTACTTTTGGGGTTTTTTTTTACAATTTTTACATTGTGTGGGTAAATAAGGAAGTTCATGTGTTGCTTTCTTAGCTTTTTAAGTGTAAATTACCTATACAGCCCTGTGTTTGACACTGGTGAGTAAAACCCTCAGAGATCTCCAGGGAACTGCTGTTTGTCTGGTATGCCTTATACTTCATCGGGGCCTGTGTGTGCCATGAGGCTTCAAAGGAAAAATCAGTGTGAGGAACATGCTCTGAAGTGTGCCACTTGATCAGAATATGACCTTCGTGGCTGTAGAAAGCATAGACTTTCCAAAGAAAAGACACATGATCATTGGGAAGGGTGTGATTTTTCCAGTATGTTTATGGAGAAACTGAACTAATGGTTACCATGTTAGAGAAACCAATAGAAGACATGACGCTTAGCAGCTTACTCTCTGAAGCACAGAGTATGGTAAGCTAGATGTGGTATCCAAAGCACTGGAGAGATTTGAGGCTGGGCTTAATGAGGAAAGTTGGTCATCAACACGCACGCCTGCCTGAGCACGAACAGCTTTACGTGAGCTGGGGGATGCTGTCACCTCGCCTTTTTGTATCAGATATTTTTTGTTATCTCTTTTCAACCAGAAGTTGAATGTTTCACATGCATTCCCATGTTTGAACACTGTTTGGTATTTTAAATTCCCTTAGAATTTTAATTTCCCAGCTTTCCCCTAGGGAAAAGTATCAATTTTGCTGCATTTGAGGGTGGGCATTTTGAAATGCTGCTCTGTAACACTTCTAGTGGTTCAGTTTCATCTGCTCTTGATGCACACCATTCTGTGATTTCTTGGGTTCCCCTGAAAGCATCCAAATAGATCCGAAGCTTATCAGTTCTCATGCTAAGATACTTGAAGTAGAGTTTGGGAGGTATGGAGTGGATTGATAGGAAATGTCCATGAATATGTTCCTCTAGTTTGCTTACTAAATGTCATCTGATTCTGGGTTAGAAGGAACTCTAGCCCATCTGGTGAGCTTCTTTGCAAGTGTCTAACACGTGGTTCAGGATATGCAACCAACGTCTCTTCCACATGGTTTCATATATGACCAAATATAAATGAGGGAAAGAAACTCCCATACTGTGCTGATTCTGACCATAGAAATTTGGAGTTTTCAGGTTAGGTGCTAAACTAATTTTAACATGCCTTTTCCAATTTCTTCACGCTGAGCAGTGCTTGCCTTTTGTGTTTTTGCAGGGCCTGTGTGTGGAGAATGGGCACAGTTTTCTTTTAAATATTGTGAGTCACTCTGGAGTTTCAGCAGTATGTCACAGATGAAAATACTGTGTTTCTTTGTAATTCATTCATTGGTTTATGGACCCCAAATCCTCAGGAGAGGGTCACAAATCCACATAATGTTCTTACATGCTGACTTTTGCATTTGGATCCCTGATGTAGCTGACAGATGTGCAAAATCCCATCTAGCCAGATATCTCTCTCCTGACTGCACAATTCGAGGAGATCGAGAATACATGCTATTCCAGCTAAAGTCTGCCTTGAATCTAGACTAATAACTTTTATTACCGGTCAGCTCATTTCAGATGCCATCCTATAAATTAATATTTTTAAGCAACATTCATATTATGTTCTAGACAACATCTAAGCGTTTGCTTTCTCAGAAATGCAGTAATTAAATTCCTTGTAAGCTAGGTAAGTAAGGACATTCAATATGCCATCCGCTGTGCTGCAAAATTTTAAATACAAAATTTTATGTTACTGAAGTGAGAAACAAAGGAGTTGTCGTAGTGAATGAGCTGGGTGATCCATCAAGACTTGTATGGGCTGTTCAGAAACGTCCAAGAGTGGAGGCTCCAGGAAAGATCTATGGAGGTAAAATTTTGGTCTCTGCCATACAGTGTTAAATACTAACATTTAACTGTCCTTGTACAAGGAGACTCCAGGCTTTAAGTCAGATGCTCTGATCTGTTGACTCTGCAGTGGGCACGGTTACCTCTGATGGCTGGGTTCCTGGGTAGAGTAACTCCTTCAATGTTTGCAATGCCATGGCTTGTTGTTCAGTGGCTTCAGGTAGTTGGCTTCTGCACATAGGAGTCACCCTGAACGTCTACCCACCTGCGTGATAATGTTACCAAGGATGAATTTTTCAGTGGAATTATGACCTTAAAATACCAATTTCCACAATTGGACAAAGCTCCCCCCAGATCATGTAGATATTTTAGCAACAGCACAACTCCCAAGGAAAAAAAAAAGAAAACCAAATTGTCTCCATCTCTCCTTCAAACAGGAGTCCATGCATTAGTTGAGATGGCTGAAAATGGTTTATAAACATTTGAACAAATATGCTAATAGGAAATTATTTTAATGATGTAGGTAATATGCCTGGGTATTAGGAAATACTGAAGTCATATTGGTGGTATTCTGTGCGGTCTTTTTCATCAGCAGCCATTTTTCTTTGAGGTGCTTTGTCCGTTTAGGGAGAAACGGGATTTCTGACATGCTGATTCATTTTCACACAACTTCCTCCATCTCCACTGCCACTTATGGGGTAGTCTCGTAGAGTAATAAGCGCTTTCTCCAGAAGCCACTGGAGTTAATACTGGTATTTCAGTAGGCACGAGAATCACCTCAGTGGCTCATTCTTGAGAGAACAACTAACTGGCTTTTAAAGCTGGCCAAGCAATCACAGTTTGTGAAGAAATGACATTGAGGTGTAGAGAGAAGCTAGTGGACCACACCTCCTTCCAGGACTGGGTCACTTGAGGAGTGCAGGGGAGGTTGAGAATATGAGCCATGTGTTTTATCAGGACTCTGTGCCATTAGGCTGAATCCTGCTCTGAAGTACCAAGCTGCATTGTAGAGCATCCTGCGTACTTCTGCGTGGGAAAAGTGACTCAGCCTGTTTCTTTTGCAGACAGTGATGTGTTTGCTGGTAGTGTACACAGCATGGATGTTTCCTTTCATGATGAACTCAGGCAGTGAGTGAAGATAAATACCTATCAAGTAATAGTTACCCCCACCTTCTTCCAGTCAAATAGCTGTCAGTTGGGTCTTGTGTTTTTCCTAGGCTAACTAGGATGGTGTTGAAAATAGGAGTTCCTATCCTTGAGTAATTTTGAAGCAAATTGAGATCCATGCTGGGAACCTGATGTGCTTGCTTTAGCTGACTTGCTAGCAGCATGTAAATGATTTTAATTACAACTTGTATTTGATGCTCTACAGGACTTGATCCTGCAGTGCTGTAACAGTCCAAGTGCCCAAGACTTGCCTGAAGAATGAACCTTTAAAATTGAACTAAGCTGGAGGGGCCTGATCCCAAATCCTCTGAATTGAAGAGAAAAAGCCTGCTGTTGCTTTGGGTTCAGCATGAGATATTTATTTTTACTATTTCCATCCTTTTTTGTCCTTCAGTACTTTTCTGGTTTCTAGTTTACGTATTCTAAGTTCAAATGGATCTGATAAATTTTTTTCCCAGATGTTAGTCCTCTGCAAATTGACTGTTTCAAGTTTGAGTGATATTACTTCTAACTGACCACATAAGTCACCTGATGGTGTTTCCATTCTGTGATTGGATGTATAGAAACATTCTCCCAAAGTAAATAATATAATTTGCTTTGACATTTGTTTTCTGCAAACATTTGTGCCAGGAAGCCAGATTGTATGGCTGAAGCAAATGAATATTTTTATCTGCATTAGTCACCCAAATCTAATTTTAAATCTCCAAGGAAGAGAGAGGTGGGAGTTTGTGTGATCTGTGTTCATCTTCATTGAAGATTTATGTTAGGGCTCCAAAGTCAGATCCTTTTAGGACCCTTTTTAATAATGAATAAATAATCAAAAACGTCATTTTAAAATATTTTTACATTGGTAGTAACAAATTTTATTTTTTAACTATATTTTCTTTCGGCTTCTTTTGGTTGCTGTTGGTGAAGGTCGCTGAAATGACAGTGGTGGCTTTATTAGAATAATAGGGGATGGGTATTTCAGAGGGACCCAAAAAAGGAGAGCCTCCCATTGAAATTCTGTGGAGTAGCCTGCATTGTCGGGATCTTGCGTTACAGTCTGTTTTGTGAATGCATTTTTGAGGCCTTGTTGTCCCACAGACATAAATATTTATAGGTGGGGCTCTGATCCTGCATTTGCTTATGCGTGTGTCTAACTTAAATACGTGTGAGTGTTTGCCTTGGCTCCAACAGGGCTATTTGCGTTCATAAAACTGAGGATGCAGCTGGTATTTTTTCAAGGGATTGTTAATAATTCTACTGTGTTAAAGTGCAGATGCAGGTTTATGGGTGAAAACCTTCACCTCTACCTCGGAAGATTAGGTGCCGTATCCACTGATGCTTCTGTGACCTTCATTTTTATACATAGCATATACCTCTAGGATAGCAAACCTGAGCTGCTGCACCGCATTGGACACACTGACCATCTGTTAATTTATTCCCTATAAATTTTTTAGTCACCCTCTTTGTAAGATACAAAGCAAAGAGATAGATGCAAAGTTTGCTATCAGTTTTCTAATGGAGCGAGAGCATAATTAATCAGAAATAACACCTAAGAATAACTGGTGCACAAGGGTATTTCCCAGGGAGGTAGTGTAGCCTCCTCAAGATGTAAGTCAACTTGTATTAATCACACGATAAATTTAGTGACAGTTTGCCTTTGCAACCTTTTAGATTTGTTAGCCAGCAACTTTCTAGCTTATTATTCAGATTTGTGGGGTTTTTTTTTTGTTAAGGACGAATGGAATATTAGGCCAGAGATCAAAAGTCACTGAGTCAAACAGAAATGCCAGAAAACAATTCTGCTGGTGATGAAAGACTAATTATTTGCATGGAGACAGGGACAGAGCGTCATCAGAACAGCAAGTGTTGTGTCCCCTTGACAGCTGTGACAGGATTATTAATGTCCTGCAAGCAGGCATCAGGGCTGAGCTGTGGTGTGGAAAATGTGTCATCTTTACTGCCATTAGAGAATGGCACTAAATGGGGTCATAACTTTCACTTCAGACTCTTGCAACAGATCCCTTCTGAAAGTTGTATGGCTAAGAAGGGGCTCAATCCTGTAACCACTCTAATTTGTTCCTGGGTCTGTGGCAGTATCATAAATAGACCCAGTGCTGGTGTGGTGATTATATTTTTTTGGCAACTAGAGTGTTGTGTTTAATGTCTATGACCACCTTATTCTGGGAGCAGCCTTGTATTATTCATTGTTTACCCCATAGTATTCCTAGTAGAGAGATAATGCAATGCATTTGACAATCACATCTTATCACATTTTGCTCTTTCTTTTTTTTTAATGCTCTTTCTCAGAAGATTTTGGTTATGGTCTTCACCTTTATTCACAGCCATTAACAAGTGCTTACAGGTAAATGTGTGTTTTGAGCACTTTTCTGGGAAAAAAAAAAAAAAAAGAGAGAGCCTTAAGCATGTGCTTGAATGCTTTTCTGAGCCCAGAACTAAGACACATTTGATTAGAAAAAGATGATACTTTGCCCACATATATAGTAGTGCTTTTGTTTCCTCCTGAACAGTAAGCTGGACATTTGGACTTGGTTCACTTGGTGCTAATGATACATGACCCTGCAGGCTGTGGTCTCAGCTGGCTTCCATTTTGGGTTTGCAATTTCCTCAGCAAATTTTATAATGGCTTTTTGAGTTGGTGATGAAATCTTATTTCTCTATCTGTCCCTACAGAATGTGAGTGCCGGCCATCAAGAGATTAGAGTGGCAGGAAAGATTTGTGTCTTTTTCTGCAGGATACTGATCTAAAAAGGACAACTCGGGCATAGCTAAGTGTTTGCGCTCTTCTGGTCTACCCCTTCTTATGAGTATTCCCTCTCTTCCACTTTACTTGCTTGAAAAATCTCATGTGGACATCTCCTTTGCTGCCTGCTTTAGGTTGTCCAGGAGTCATATCCCTCCAGTTCCTGATGGTCTATCAGAGTATTCCATTTCCTTTTCATGTCTCCTGTTACCTTTCTCCTTTCACAGTGGTTCCGCCAATGACTTTCATCGCTGCTTTGGAGCTTTGGCCTCGTGCAGTTAATGCTGTCATTTGCTTCTGCTCTTACACAACTGGATACTTTCCAGTCTGTTCTGAAGAGATTGTTTCCTACCACCCACCGCATGCTGAGCACTGTAGTAGAAATGCTTCTGTATGTGGCTTGAATCCCATGGCACAATGTGTAGGACACAGGGTGAAAGTAAATCTCTTGTGATCTCAGTTACAGAAAACATTGGCGCTGGCCACAAAATGAATTTGTATGTTGTATTACCTTTTACGATGTGCTTTCCTCCCCCCAGTTTGAGAGCTATGAAATCTTGCTCTGTTTTCTCTCTGGTGTTTTCATCTGAACTATTTCCTCGTGTTTTCACATTTTTCCTGTGTTCTGTCTTAATCCCTTTTCTGTATCAACAGGTATTTATGTGGCACAGTTCTTTCTCCAGCCATGTACTTACTGTGGTGTGAAGTATACTGTTCAAAGGTCTGTGATGCTCAGGGTTACAGCAAGGGAAGATTTCAGACTGATAGACCATCTAGTGTAGATGTAGTCTTCCAGGCAAAACTGGACTTTTACTGGTGTCTCTTGTTTTGATAGGACAGTGTTCCTACAAGCTGTGACTTTGGCATTATGGGTGGAAACATTTTCTTGACTTCTAGAGAATGCTAAATTCTCAGAATTGAGTTAGTTGTGCGTAAAAGAAACTATTTAACTGGTGTATTTTTTTCACCTGGTTAATGCAATGCTGCGTAGACCAGAACTAACAAGAGCCGTGAGCCTTGTTGGGGCTACACTGACTGACTCCAGCTGGAGGCTACTTAGACCTTCTGTCTCATTTTGAGAAGCTCTTTGCTTTTCTTGTTTAACTTAGGCCATGGATCTACCACCTGATTCTTTACATCTGAGTAAATTCTGGTTTGTGTTCACACTCTTGACTTCTGCTTTGCCTATGATACTTGCTGAAGTAAACAATTGATGAATTGTGGTACACTAAGTCTACAGATGTTCTCTCAGCAGGCCAGCTACATTTAGGATTCTCTACTCCATAACTGTATATCTTCTACCTTTATTGTACTTGCATTTACTGGTGTGTGTTGAGTCTGATTTTGATGTGGGAGAGCTCTTGTTGCATAGCAGAGGCTCATATCCACCCCCTGGGTTTTTTCTCCTTAGGTTAGGTGAACAGCAATGCTTCACAATTTTAACTCCAAATATGAAATTGTACAATAGCATGAAAAGTTTTACAGAACAGTGGATATTAGGAAAATGAGAAAGATTTTTTTTATATATATTATATATATACATATAATATATATATTTATTTGCCCCCCACTTTCTTGTGTATGAAGGTAGGCTTATTTCTTGATGCTAGTTCTACTTGAACTGTCCTGAAAGAGAAGGGAAAAAGGTCTCCTGGGTCATTTTAGCTTTCTATCCTGCATTTCCCTCTGTTGTCTTTAAAATTGTAAGGGACACTTTTATATGTCATGTATTGTTTTTCTGAAGTCACATAGACAAGATTTTTCATTTGGGGTCTACACAAAATTGGTAAATGTCTATGGGATATAACTGTGCTGTATTCTTTCAGAAAAAAACCCCTCCCCAGTTCAAGAGACAGGGAACTACCAGAGAGAGTCCAACAGAGGGCTACAGAGGTGCTGAGGGGACTGGAGGATTTCGCTTACAAGGAGAGACTGAGAGAACTGGGGCTGTTTAGCCTGGAGAAAACTGAGAGGGGATCTTATAAATACATAGAGATGTCTGGGTTGGAAGGGACCTCTAGAGGTCATCTAGTCCAACCCCCCTGCTGAGACCAGAGACATCCT
>JANIJG010015139.1:57961-74957 GCA_024611175.1 Megaceryle torquata | reverse complement strand
TCCTTTCACTCCAGGCCTTTGTAACCAGGCCCTCTCCAGGCTTTTTGTAAGCTCTCTTCAGGTACTGGAAGGTGGCTATTAGGTCTCCCTGGAGCCTTCTCTTCTCCAAGCTGAACAACCCCATCTCCCTCAGCCTGTCCTTGTAGGAGAGGTGCTTCAGCCCCCTGATCATCCTTGTGGCCTCCTCTGGACCTTCTCCATCAGGTCCATGTCTTTCCTGTGCTGAGGGCTCCAGAGCTGGACACAGCTGAGGTGAGACCAGGTGAGGTCTGACCAGATCAGAGTAGAGCCGTAGAATCACCTCTCTTGATCTTATCAATGCTTATAAACATCAAGAGGATGGGGACAGACTCTTTTCAGTGTTGCCAAGAGATACAAGAAGGGACAGCTGGCACAGATGGGAATACAGGGAGTTCCACCTCAACATGAGGAAAAGCTTCTTTCCTGTGAGGGTGACAGAGCCTGGAACAGGTTGCCCAAAGAGGTTGCAGAGTCTCCTTCTCTAGAGACTTTCAAAACACACCTGGACACGTTCCTGCTCTGGGTGGACCTGCTTTAGCAGTGGGGGTTGAAGAAGATGATCCCCAGAGGTCCTTTCCAATGCCATCCATTCTGTTATAAATCTACAGATATGAGAGTTAACCAGCATAAAAATACCCTGCTGCTTTGCACTCCTTTTGAACTATTCTTGAAAACAGATGCCATCCATGGCACATACTTAAAGAAATATTCACCCTGCTTAAACCCTGGCATGCATTTTCACAACAAGATCTTCTAGGCTTCTTGCATGCAAAAAACACCGAGAACTGGTTTTCGCCTTGCAAGTGTTTGACAAGCTCATCAGATGGGAAATGATTCTTTTTTTTTTTTCTTTTTTTTTTTTTTTTTTTTTTTTTAAATACAATTTCTCTCTTTGGATTTTTATACCACAAGAGGTAGCCAAAGATCAGGTATTAATTTCACCCAATAATGCTTGTTTATATCTTCCAGATAAATTAAAATATGATTCAGTGCATCATCAGGCTATAAATTACAATACTAGGGAATGTTAGTGGTTTTATAGGAGCCAGGACCAAAATTTATATGAAGACTGTTGGTCTGTTTGGGAGTGTTATGTTAGGTTCATCATTTTTTCTTGGGGCTGACCTAGTAATTACCTTCATCTGGGCAGGAGTTGTGTACCTTAAATTCCTACTTGTTTTGTTGGATTATACTGCAACCTGGCTTTATGAGCACTTCAAATACAGTCATGTTTGGAAAAAAATAATAATAGAGTGAAAATAGGAGAGCTTTTCTTCTTAGATGAGAGCTTCTTAAGCGCAATTTTTTTTTGGGGGGGGGGGTTGTGGCAGAATTCTAAAGTAACCTCACAGAAGGAATTTCATCTCAGGGTGTTCCTACACTGTGACAATATGCTAGACCAGTGTTCTTGAGCTGTGTTTAATTTAGCTGCTGTGGTGTTAAAGCACTGGAGCTGTGGGTAGTCCAGGACTCCAGAATGGGCTAGATGGCATTCAGAGCACAGGGTGTTGCTGAATTTCAGGCTGCTCTGGCCTGGCATTCCTATTACTCACTGAATTCCTGATGTCTTTTTCCCTTTTGCTTGCTCTGTACTGGAGTCACAGATTCCACCTCTGTGCCCTAATGTCAGGGGCCACAAGTTATGGCTTGTCTGTGGAAGGAGACATCTTGGTTTGGTACTAGTCAAGGTGAGCAGGGTAGGAGAGGCTATGGTAAATCTCCATCCCTAGTTGCTGATGAAGGACAAGCCTTTGTAAATCAACTGAGGGGGTTTTATCCAGGTGACTGAAAGGAGTTTTTCAGTCTAAATAAACCGTTTGTATTTTGGGGGTGTTAACAGTTAGGAGTGGTAACAGTTAATTACTTCTTTCCAATTAAAAAGTCAGAGTTGCAGAATGGTTGAGATGGGAAGGAGTATCTGGAGATTGTCTAGTCCAACCAACCTTATTCAAAGAAAGGTCAGCTAAAGCAGGTTGCCCAGGACAATGTACAGTGGGGTTTTTTAACATCCCCAAGGATGGATATGGCACAGATTTCTTGGCAACCTCTTTCACTGCTTAACTGCTATCACCATAATAAAATTGTTCCTGTGTTTAAATGGATCTTTCAAATTATGCCCATCGCCTCTTCTCCTGTCACTGGGCACTTCTGAGCAGAGCCTGGCTCCATCTTCTTTAGTCCCTCCACAATCCCCATCAGATTTTTATACACATGGCTAAGATGCCCCCTGAGCCTTCTCCAGGCTGAGCATGCCAAGCTGTCTCAGCCACCTCCTATATGATGGGTGCTTCAGTCCCTCAATCATTTTAGTGGCTCTTCCCTAGTCTTCCTCCAGTGCATCCACGTATTTCTTGTATTGGGGAACCCACATCCACTTCCTGAATTTTCTAGATCAGTATATATAAAATATAAAACACATCTTGGCATGAGCTGCTAGTCCCCTTCTTTCCAAGTAAGGTGCTGTGTGCTTTCCTGAGGGTGTTCCCAGAGAAGAGATCTTGAACATTGTTGCCTTTACTTGGTTCCTGGTTGCACTGGAGTGCAGGAATGTCCCTTCCTCCCTGCACAGCAATGTTGGCTGCAGACTGAATGACCTTTTTGGGTGTAGCCCCCAAGTATGTTAGATAGAAAAGCTCCAGGCAGAGTGCAGTGAAAGTGGAAGAAGCTTGCTAACATAAAACCTGCTATATTAAAATATGGGTAGAGATTCATGCAGGAAGCACTGACCTGTTTTATGAAGAGACTTAAGACTAGAAAATTCTGAGAGCATCCACTTGAGTTACAAGGCGTGAAATCTTTCAGAGTAATTTTACACTCCGAGCATCCCTATATCATGCCGAAGGCAATAGGTTTTTTGCCTAGAAAACACTCTGAAAGTTTTGCCAGATTTTGTCAGTCTCATCTTTGTGAAATTGGCTGATCTGAGTTTCCAGCATTCTTTTTTGGGATGTCTTAAACACATAAAGCTTTTGTGATGGCAGGGCCACCAGCAGTGATGTTTTGTGAATGCTTAGCTAACTCTTGCTATCTGTGATTTCCTTAGTTTTATTTTTATCTTAAATTCAGGTGAGCAGTCAATACCTGGTGGTGTGTAAACCTGTATTTGCAAAGATTCTGCACAAGCCCTGTCAAGCAGGTTAAAATATGTTTAGGGGAAAAGCAGACTTTTTGCTGGAAATTACTTGTCTCTAAGAGCCAGTTCAACCTGTCTGAATCGCATAGCTTGCTTTTCATGGAGGGGGTGATGTCTAAGTGTGACAGTTTAAGGTCAGGGCAGCCCCTATAACAGCTGCTCTCAACCCCGTTCCCGCCCCAGAAGGGAAGAGAAAGGGAATAAGGGAGAGAGACTCAGCCATTAGAAAAGGGAACTAAAACAGCTTGAATGAAAATGAATATATACAAATATATATAAAACCAGTATTGAACCAAATCCCCCCTGATGGTAATTCCATCACCGTCACCACTGGTTTTGTGGAGCAGGCACCAGGAGAGTCCCAACCTGTGCCCAGCAGCAGATGGGAGCTGTGTTTGGGAGCTGTGTTCTGGTACTGGATTCAGGAACACGACGATTTGGATCGAAGGCAGAACAGAGTCCTCAGATGCTCTGAGGAAGAAACCAAGGAAGAGGACCTGAGCCAAGGCAAGTAAAGCTGGCAAAGCAGGGCAAGGGGGCAAAAAGAGAGGTGGGGAGACCCTCCTGATCTCCTAAGCTTTATAACGAATGACGTCTGTAGGATGGAATCCCTCACTGGTCAGTTTATGGTCATCTGTCCTGGCTGCTCCTTCCTGCAGGCCTTTTACTTTCTCCACACCCTCAATGTGGTGCACAAGATCCAACAGCAGCCTTGGTCTGCACACCAACCCTTGGTAGTAACTCTAACCATGGGGAGTTACCACTGCTGGGAGCAGACACTGCCTGGGAAAACAGGCTGCTGACTTCAGAAAGCACAGTCAGTTAGAAGAACTGAGCTGAAAGGTAAAATCACTGAACAGAATTAGTTCTGTTCTCACTCAAACCAGGACAGTTAGGTAGATATTACAGGTGCATGTTGTCTCCTCATGCCAGTGAGCTCTACTGTGAGCTCCTCCAAGTGTTGTTAGCAAGGGGAGGGGAACATTCTGATTCAACAGGCTAGAGACAAAAGAGCAAAAGCTTATTTCTTTGAAGAACAAAGGACTGCTAATTGGCAAGGAATCCCAAGCTGTTGGGAGAACACACATTCATTTGGGGGTTGGCAGCATCGTTGGCAGCAGCAAACTTCTTATTACCTCTCACTCCTTTCTTTCATTGTTTGGACTGGAAAGCTGATGAGAGTGGAAGATGAAGAGTCTGCAAAGTAGATGTGGGGAGAAAACTCCATGAACTTAATGTTGCCAGTTAATTGTTAATATTGTTAATCCTGACAATAAAAGGGTATGTTGCAGCAGGAGAATCCCCTAGGTATGAGATCCCTTTTAACTCTGATCAAGATGGGGAGCAGACTATTCCCTTTCTTGGTGTTTTTGCAGCCCTGGTAAAAAATAAAGGTAGGGGAAAACTGGTGATGGGAAATTTCTGCTCAATGAAGATGCATGGGGTCTGTCTGAATGTTTATGAGTGGACACCTGCCTAATTACATCAAGCAAAAAAAAAAAAAAAAAAACCATATTAGAAATCAAGTAGAGCCTCAACACCCATACTTCCAGAAGGAAAGTGTATTTTTATTGGTTACTTTCATTATTGATGTGAGCTGCTGCTCGCTAATTCAATTTAGGTCCCTCTCCCCTTTCTCAGATATATCAGAGCATGGAATTGGTGATCTCTGAGTCAGATATTAAGGACAGAACTTAAAAGTAAAAATAGGATTTTTTGTTTGAAAGTTTTTTGTAATTCCTGTTCCCAAAAAGTGTGGTAAAGGGGAGAGAGCCTTGAGCCTGCCCTGTTGACTGGTTGGTGACCTTCAGCAATTGACGTCAGCTATTTTCTCACCTGTGGAATGAGGATAATGATGCTTTTAAGACTACTTAAAAAAAAAACCAAAAACCACCAGGGTAGATGTTTTTGAACTACTACATTATCACACAGAAAAACTCTGCAGTATGGCAGAAAACTTTCTGGACACTTAGACATCAGTGGAGAAAAGTGAATCTTTTAAAATGTGTTATTTATAAAAAGCTTTAAATTGAGACAACAGGGAAAAATTAGAATGCTGTTAGCTTTTTCTTTTACTCTTTTCTTCCCCTGCCACTCCCCTGGTGTTTACTTTTCAACATGGTGTTGAAGTGGGTTTTGCTTTTGTCTATAATCAGCTCAACATCCAAGTTCTCCAGTGCTTCAGCTGAAACCACTGCAGAAGTCTCTATTTGTTCCAAAACAACTGTTTCCTCTGGAATTTTTGCTTTAAAGTAAGAGGACTATATTGGCTCTTCTAATATGCTGGGAGAGCATATTTGACAAAAAGCTATGGTTTCAGCCAAATTTGAGATGACAGTGCTGGCAGTAAAGTTGCAAGAAAAAAACCCCAAGAAACACAAACAACAGAAAGCAGACAATTATCAGTTGAAGGGCTCTTCTTATTAAAAGTGTCATGGAAGAGACTTCATAGCAGAGGAATGCTCCCCAGATTCCTGTCTGAGGCATCTGCTAATCACTCAACAGGTGGTGTTTGTATCAAATTTGAGAGGGGCCAATTAGTACAATCCTGTCGTTAGCCTGGCAATAGTAGTATTTTGTTAGAGCTCAGGCTTCTGAAGCCAAGACAATTATGTGACAATCTTATCTTTCATTAAATCATGAGCTCTCAAAGCTTTGGAAAGAACTTGGAAGCTGGAATCCCACAGTCTCAAAAACCCAGAAGAAAGTAAGAGAAAACCATTGCTTTGGTTCCTCATTTATATGGTGTGTTTAGTAAGGTACTCGTTGAACTTCTAAGGGATACAAAGGATTCTTTTTAACACTCGGGGCAGTTGGGGAATCTGTGTGCATGTATATGTCATTTCATTGAAAAGCAATTATTTACTCTCTTCCCACTGGACTTTTTTCCACATTTGGGATAAAGCCATGCTGCCCTGCTAAGGATGATGGGTGCATGTTTTCTCACTGAGATGTATGTCTCCACATGTCAGCAGCAGCAATGGTTGTTCCCAGTGTATCAAGCCCTCTCCTCTAATCTCTGTTCCAATTAGGTCTCATGTGGAGCAACTCTTTCTTCTGAGCAAATTGTAACTCATTTATTTGAGTAGTGACTAGCAAATGGCTCTAGTGAGAGCTGCTCTTGTGCTCCTTTTCCACTTCAAAGTAGCCCTTGAGATAGCATAGTCAATTCCTGGAAGATCATCTCAGACTGACAAGATCAGATGCTGTGGGAAAGTGTAGAAAAGCCATTGAAACTTTCCTCCAAATACTTTTACTTCTTTAAGCATATTTTGGCTAGCCAAAAGTAGGTAGTCAGGTTTCATGAAGACTGTTGAGTTTATTCTCTCAGTTAATACTCCTGGTAAAAGTTGGAGGAACAGTGTAGTTCTCTGTCTTATCTTAAGGGGATGATGTGAGGTGCCCTGCCTGGAGATGCCAGGATAAAATCCTACATACTCTCAGAATGGCTTTGGGACCAGTCCCCTTTCAGCTCTATTCCTTTTTCCTGTCAGTTGTAACATCACCCTTTGCCAAACTGCCACATCCAGTAGATGTGATGTCCTCATGGCACCTTTGGCAGGACCAAAGCATGCCCTGGATTATGCTTATAGCTGGTGATGCTTCATCATCTGCCTAGAAAGGACTAGAGACACTTCTTCAGTGTCTGAGGAAGTTAAAATGTGCATACATCAGAAAGGCAGTGAGAGACCACATCCTGAAATCACTAAGACCATTTGGGAAGCAACACTGTTGTGAGAATTGATTTGTACAATGATGACTAGGTGTGTTGAGTTGCATTTCTTAAAGAGATGCATCTGTAGACCGTCCATTATTCAACAGGTAGCTTGTGATGACATGACTATTTCTGGCAGGGCTTAGGTAGCCCTGCCAGCAGCAACTGTCTCCATCCCCTTCCCACCTCGGTCTTGCTGTTAAGACCAAACGCCCAAGTCCCATATCTATTTTGCCTACATCCTTGAAATGCCTCTAGCTGTTCCATAGTCTGATACTGGCCTAGTGTTTTGGTTAAGCAGGAAGTAATATGCCTAATTAGCTATTCCTGGTGGACACTGCATTTATAAAGCTAATCTCCTTCCACACCTTGTCTGGGTGATAAAATCCCCTTGTGGTTTTCATTGTGCAGAAGAATAGAAATAAACTTTGAGGTGTTTATCTTGCAGTTTCCTTTCTTCAGGCAGCAGTGCTGGTTCTGTCTTATGGATGAGCTCAAAGATAAGCTCTTGCTCTTCAGTAACTGACTGAATGGCAGGGTTCTTGTGCTGTCCAGTAAGTGTTTGCACAGTGTTCACTGTTTGACTGAAATATGGGTATTCATTGGCAGAAGAACACATTTTCAATCATAAGTTTTGAGTCATCTCAGCTAACAGGCTTTTTCAGCAGGAGGGTTGTGCTTGTGGCAGGGATTGATGAGACTGGATTGTATCCTCGGGCTTCCAGACAGCCATGAAGATTCTGGGGAAAACCAGCGGATGCTGTCCATGAAGAAAGGAAAATTAGAGGGTAAGCACCTTTATCTATTCCTATCAGATTTTGACCAGTGGTGCTTTTTTTTTTGTGGTGCTTTTGTTGATTTATTTTTGTTGTTGTTGTTGTTAAAGAATTAAGTATCTAATTTCATTGCCCAGGCTACTAAAATGATATCTATCTTGTGTTCAGATTTGGAGAAACTGCCCCCTTTAAAGCTCACTTTCATTAGGGTTCTCAACAAGGGCAAGATTTCCAAAGTACTCCTGGTTGGGTTTTCAACAGGACTCAGCCAGACAGAATACTCAGCTTGGTGCCTACCTGGTTGCTGAGCTGTCTTTAAAAAGGGTATCCTGGGTGTTGGTAATAACCTCAGGGAAGACTGGCAATAGAGTTGATGGGTTCACCTCTGCTTCCCCTACTGACTACAGTTGGAGGTTACAAAGTGCTGAGCAGAGCATCTTCTATAGAAGCAGCAGAGGAGAGGGTTTATGGAGCATATAGGTAGAACTCTTCACCCTTAACGGTTTTGAGTGAGGTCATGTTTGACATGCAGGAAAAAAAGTTTTCCTTTTTGGCGTTGCCAGTTCTGCAGCATACATGAGGTTATCACTTCTATATGTTTTGCTTATAGGTGTCAAGCAGTGATGCTTCACTTCGTTATAAATGAACATGTATCACATCTTGTGGATTGTGAGCAAGTGCCAAAAAAAGGTATCACTGGGCAAATGGGTAAGAGAGGATATCCCAAAGCACTGGGCTTCCCAATTTTGCAGATTTGTTGGGGAGTTTGCTGGGTTCAGCAAAGACTGAGCTTTCTCCTGAAAAACGGAAGTCCTACAACCACCCCAGTCGGCATACGGTTGATGCAGTGAGGCAGGTTCCTTCTGACCAGTCTTTAGGCAGCCAAACATGAATTCTTCCAACAGAACAGAGGCAAACGTCCTTTCACATAGAAATACTGCATGCACACCACATGCGAACAAATGCACATGTTCTCCTTTTTTTTCATCACTTTTTGGAAGGCGTGCCTTGAATGTTCCGATTCCATTTTGGATGTGCTGACTGGAGAAAAGATGAATCATCAGGAGTGGCTACAGCAGTTTAGCAGTACAGACACTCCTACTGTGTTTTTATTTGACTGGCTTGCTGATCACTGCCTTTTGGCTCTGTGCAATACTATCTTGTTTTATCGTGCGTTAAATGTACAGATTGTTTGAGGAATCACTGCTTACTTCCCATTTGTTTTCTCAACAAAGTATAAGCTGCAATACAACCTGTGAAATACTTTGCTATTAGCAAAAGGTATCTTTATTTGTGAATGTGGTCTGGACTCCTTTTATAACATACTGAGTCTTAAACTCATTTCCTTTGAATTCCCTGGATTTTTATAGCCTGTAAGGATTAAAAAAAAAAAAAAAAAAATTAAAAAACAGTCATCGTGTAAGGAATGACTTGTGGTTTCTTTGCAAATTAATAAGCACTAAGTAACATGGAATATTTCTTTTTAAAAGTGTGTAATAAAAACCAGAGGAATGTACTGCTGCACTGCTGACCACAATGGAAGAAAGTCTCCTTTTCTCTGTTTTGCTATTGAAAAACTCTTGAGGCTGGTGCATTCTTAGGCTGATATAGTAGCGTTGTTTTGGGTTCCCACTCATCGCCTAGAGCAGGCCAACATGGATGGGTGCAGAGTAAGTACTGCCTGTGGAGTTGGAACATGATGAATATGAAGCATACTAATGCTAGTATCAATTAGACAGTGACCCAGAAATTCTTGGAAGAATGATTTTTCAGCTATATTCTGTCTCCAGGGCTTAAAACCCTAACAGTAGCTCCTCACAGAATCCTCTGTTGAAAGCTGGAGCAACTGGGGAGTGAGCCAGGGGAAGAGGAGGGGGGACAGAACTGAAATGTTGTTCCTGAGAGAAACAAATCATTCAGGCAAAGGAATAATCAAAGCTCTTGGACAAATAACAGAACAACCATTTCAGTTATAAGTGTGTCTAGGTTTACATTGGGCCACAGTGTCGTCTAAATAGATGTACTAGCAGTTTGCTTTCCATAATAAGCATTGGATTTCTGACAATATGTTAATGACATCTGGGCATTTTACTAGGCCTCCAATTTCTTGATGACTTTCCAGGTCGTGCAGCCACCATTTGCATCATCTGACCTTCCAACCTCTTCCATTCTTTCTAAGTCTTATGAAGAACATTAAGCTTGCAGATACAATTATTGTATAATAAAGTATTGATTTCCTAAGGAACCCTTTAACATCTTCTTTCATAATTAGCATTTACAAGGCATCAAGAATTAACCACATACAGCCTTGCAAAGGAATTACAGGGCCCTTTTGTTTCTGAAATAAATATCAGTGCCCAGTTGCTGAAAACAGCTGAGCATGTCGTCTGACTTCATTGAACACCAACGTATGAAGTGTCTAGATAAGACTAGTAAAAAAAGGCAGAGTTAGAAGAGGAAGCTTTTGTCTTTTCATACTACATTTCTTAATTGACTTTATTTACCCATTTCTCTCAGCTACTTGACATTTTCTTCCCATGTGTATCTTTTTTTTTTTTTTCCCCCGGTAATTTCTATTTTCTACAGCAGCAGCTCTTCAAGAGACAGTAGCCGTGGTCAGCTTCAGGCATAAGAGCAAATAAGGCATTTGTGGCTCAATTAGATGGTTTTTATTTTGGCAGTGTAAATCCCAGAGGGATACTATGGCTTAGTTTTAGTCTCTCTCGGGAGTAAACTACCTGGCTGATACTAACTGTAAGTCTTGCTTCTCTGTTGTTGTATGTGAACTCTTTAGAAAAATAAAGAGTTTGGTGCTGAACTCCCTCGGTCCTTGAAAGTAGAAGACATGTGGAGGGGCTTTTTTTCTCCAAGCAGGATGGTTACTCTTAAGTCCCTGTCCAGCTGCTTTTTTAACATGGATCATAGAATCGTGGACTTGTTTAGGTTGGAAAAGACCTTAAAGATCATTGAGTCCAATCATTAATGTAACTCTACCATGTCTGCTGCTAAACTATGTCCCTAAATGGATGGTCTTCAGCTCTTACTGGTTTGGGTTTTGAGTTCCCCCGTGACCTGAAGACTTGCTTCTCTCTATGCCTCTAAGTGCTTCCCTCCAAGCAGATTGTTCCCTGCTTTTCATGTAAGTGTTGGTGAGACACAGAAAAGACAACACTTATGCTTTTTATAGGGTCCTTCTCCAGGCAATGTTCACAGACTGTGTTTGGACCCCACACAAAAGTCAGTTGTGAGCTTTCTGCTCTAAACCAGAACCAGAAACAAGCAGTAATGCCTCATCTTTGTGTGATAGATTTGAATCCTCCCTTAGAAAGGGAGAAGCCCTGTTTCAAAGTCCTGCTCAGGAGACTTCACTTGTGTTAAACAGCACTGAGCTCCCTGCCCCAAAGTAACACAAATAAAGACCACATAAAAGGAGGAAAGAGTATGAGTAGGGCAACAAAGTCTGGAGAAGACTTGCATGCAATTCTTGGGTTAATACAGTCATGGGAGCAGGGAAAGAGGACTTGGTATTTTTCTTTTGTTAGTAATGGATGAGTTTGACTTGTAGCAAGGGGAGGATGGTGAAGAACGTCAGAAGAGACAGATCAAGGGGATTAAATGAATTAACTCACCAAACCTCACTGTGGGAATAGGAAATATTATTTCTGTCATGTGGCAGGTGGGAAACATTCATCCTGCAGCCCAGTAACTTCCCCGAGAAAGTCCAGGCAGGACTGGGAATGGATGCTCTGCTTTGCTGTCTTGTGTTTTAATTGCTGTCCCACACACTTGGATGTGTTTATTTTGTTATTGGGTCCTGAATAGGATTTGGTGCCCTGAAACCCAGGAGGGGAAATCTTATGCATGCCATGGTGCTATGCTGGAGTAATACCAGTTTATTGCTGTCTTGGGTGTGGGACAACATGGGCTCTTGAATCTGCTCCATTCCACTAGGTCAGTTGCAAGTAGGGGTTGACATCATGTATAAGCCCTGTACTCAGTGGGGGTGAAAAAATCCGCCCCCCAAGCAGTACGAGAAAGAGAAACAGACATTAAACTTCAACTGATAACTCACAAAATACAAAATTTAAATTACAAATATTGATTTCCAGAGAGCATCAGGCTGATAGCTGCTATAAAACCAAAACCCTGTTGACATTTTAGTCAATAACCAGCTTGTATCCTCATCCGTGGTGTCCAGATCTGGACTATGCTCAGATACTTTTGAATGCAGATTTAATAAAATTTTTGTCTTCCAGAATCAATTTTCCCAAAGAGATTTTAGCAGAGCCTCTTCAGGGAATGTTTCAGAATATCCTTCCATTTAGAGATTTTTTGAAGAAAAACTTTCTATCACCATTTATGTTTAGAGACTAAGCCAGAGAATGCACAAACACCACTGCATCTGATTTTAGAAATGTGTTTAGCTGCAGTTGTTGTGGAAGGGTAAACCTAAAAGTTTGCTGCCCCGCTTGGCAAGTCAGAAGTTTGCTTTCAGGACTGGCCTTTACTGTGCCATTCAACCTGTGGGTCACCTCATTGTTTCATAAAGGCTTCCTATCACAGGTAGGTCTTTTCTGTTGATGATCCAAAAAGAGCAAGACCGTCCACCAGAGCCTCCACTTTTTTCTGTTGGTTTGGCCTGCAAAATGCTGCTTGCTGGATAGAAACAGTGCAAAAGCCTGTGCATCAGGTTTTGGTATCACAGATATGACAGAAAATATTCAAGAGTGTGAATCTACCTGTTGACTTAAGGACACTTCCTTCCTCTCTACAACTACCTGAAAGGAGGTTTTAGTGAGGTAGGTGCAGCCTCGTCTCTCAAGGGAATAATGACAGAACTAGAGGAAATGGCCTGAAGTTGCACCAGGGGAGGTTTAGATTAGATATTGAGAAGAATTTCTTTACCAAAAGGGTGGTCAGGTGCTGGAACAGGCTGCCCAGGGAGATGGTAGAGTCACCATCCCTGGAAGTATTCAAAAAACATGCAGATGAGGCACTTCAGGACATACTCTCATGGGATGGTGAGGTGTTGGTGGTTGGACATGGTGATCTCAAAGATCTTTTCCTACCGTGACAGTTCTGTGATTCCACATAGAGTCTACTTTTCCTGACAAGTTTCCCAACAGAACTCGGATCTCTTTTGGGTTCATAATGTTTGGATCCTCTAAGCAGGTATTTTCTTCCCTGTTGCTGTAGAGTGGCTCTTTCTAGCTGTTATCAACTGAAAAGGTGTATCTGAGAAGGTATTAGAGTCTCCTGAGAGCAGACACAGTTGTAAATGCACTGGCGTGACAAGCATTCCCAAACCAAGATGTGTAGCTGAGATGACTGTGTTGCATTACCTGCAGTTCTGTTGGCTCAGGGACTGCTGCTTGGAAATGCTCCATTTCTTGACCAGTTCCCATTTTAGATAAGCATTGAAAAGGAAATGTCATGAGTCCTATCTCCTGACCCTAGCATAAGGGCTGATCACGCAGCTAGTTAGTGATCTATCCTGCATTACTGTTCCTTCTCAGAGAGGTAATACCAGACTGTGTGCTCCTTGGTTTGCTGCAACACAAACTTCTGTATCTGGTATGGCATCCACTTCTCTGTGCTTTGCTTGTAATGCTGAAAAGTCAAGTGCTTACCTCAGGTGAGAGCTGGCAGTGCCCAGGTGAAATGAGGCAACACTGACTGACCCTTATTTGTGTTGCTGCTTCAAGCTGTTAGCAGGTATCACTGTCAGGATTAACTATGCATTTCTGCAAATTCCTTTTAATAAATCACTTAAAAGGTAACTGTGGGCAGGCTGCTCCTCCCTCTGGGTGCAGGTAAGTATCTCAGGGTGGTACATTCAAGCTCCTGCATTAAGAGCTGACCCTAGGATTGACCTATGCACACATGTATCTTTGTCTTCTTTGGGGCATGGAAAGAATTTTCTGACTTCTGACTTTGATTTTCTGTTCAGAATTTTTTTCTTTTGAAAGCCCTTTGTCTAGAACTACCAGAAGGGGTGAGGCAAACTGGTTGCCTTCATAGCCTGATGAGCAAAAAGCAAGCAGTACTTCTGTTACCTGGAGACGTTCAAGAAGGCAAGTGCAATTAGTCAGTAGATAGTCAAGCTGTACATAATCAGAGTACTGGAGACAAATCACCTTAGTCCACAGATGTAGCAGAGCAGGAGAAGCCCTTTTTCAGAAGCTGTGTGACAGGGAAGGGAGAAGAGGCAGAAACTGCTTGATCAACATTCTATTTACCACATCCTCAGAAAACAGAAGCTACACTGGGGCCTTTTCTTGCAGCCTTCCTTTGGGGAACAGCACCATGTGAGGTAGTTTCAAAGCTTGGTCTGCCACTCTGGTCTTGCTAAGGCAGAAGATTCACCAATGGGAGCAACTTGGAGGGATTTAATAATTTAGTCTAGTAAAACTAGGAGTAAGGCTCTTTAGGACTCAAGCAATGCTCAGGAGGACTGTTGATTGCTCCTGGTTTCCCCACTGTTCACTGCCTTAGTGCTTGGTGCAGTTCCCAGAGAGCTGTTCCTCAAGATCTCCTCTGCTGCACATAGTACACCCCTACCATGCGTATAGGTTGGGGTGCCCAGCTGCAGAGAAGCAGTGGAGCTCAGCATTTCCTGCTGCACAAGGAACCCATAGCTGTTTGCAGCAGGAAGCCCTACAGGTCCATCAGGCTGCTGGCTCTGATGCAAGGCACACTTCACTTAAACTTCAGGAACATTTATAATTAATGCTTAATTGATTTCTATAATGCAAGATCAACACACTTCTTCCTGTATATCTTTGCTCACATGAACAGTCCTTAGTCACCTTATTTTGTCTTTTCTGTGAGGTTTAACCTCTAAGGAAGATTCTTGATGAACTTGCTGCTCATAAAAATATCCAAATGTTTCTTAGCACAGATCAAATGCTGGCCTTAGGTCCCTTAGTGTTTCTTTTCCTGGAAGAGTGGCTTCTATTTATGATAATGTTAGGAGTCTTTTGTCTTTTCCAAGACTCAATTTTTTTGCTTGTCTCTGACTGTCTGGGGAAAGGCCATACTCCCTTCACTATAGTTGCCAAAGTTGGAAAACTTGGGTCAGGTCTTAGAAAAGTGATCCTGTGTAGGATCACCTCTGACATTCTATTCATGTCAATGATGGATTTTAATTCTGTTCTGTACAGCTACAGGAGATTTACCTGTCTACAAGTGAGATTGGAATATTGTCCCATTAAGCGTAGCCTGTGCTAGATTTCCTTCGGCAAAATTATCGCAGATCAAGCTCCCCAAATCACACATGAGAGTTTCTTGTTGAACTCAACAAGAGTTTCCTCAAAACATGAGTAATTAAAGGAGTCTGAAGTGTCAGCCACCTTCCTTGAGCCTGTCTTAGGGAAGAGGGGAAGACTCCCCATCAGAAATGTTGGGTTCTGCCTTGTATCTGTGAGAGCGGGACTTATTACAGGAGATGAAGGAATATGGGGAGAAGACATTAATGAAGGCAAGAAGCAGCAAACAGTCTCACAGAAAACAAAACATAGCTGTTGCACAGGGCAATGTCCAGGATAAGGGAGTAGCCTTTGCAATTTGTCACTTTTGAGGTGTCTTTATTCAGGGCACATTTTAAGGTGTGTGTATTCACAGACTAGATGCAAGATTATATCATAAATACAGAAAGGAAGTGTAGTGTTTTGAAAGGATAGGGATAGCAATGAGTTCAGAGGTCAGGAAGCAAAGTCAGCAATGACCAGCAGTGTCTTCATGTCCTCTTGGCCCAGCCATTTATTTTAATGAAGCAAAAATCTGATTGTTGTTGCAATTTCTGTAGCTGTGCCTAAGCAATATTTCATTCTACACACCTCTTAACAGTTCAGCATTGTAGCTATGTGGTACCTCTGGGCCCTCCCAGAAATGAGGGCTTTTTGATAAAATGCTTTGCTTCTGAGCTGAAGGAATTGATAAAAGGGTCTGTAACAGCCTAGGCTGACCACGTCTTACATTTCTTGAGTTACACTTTTATTTTCTCTTTTCTTTCTCTTTTCACAAACGACATTCAGATAATATTCTTGACTTTCTACCTAACACCTTTGTAGACAAGACAGATTTTGATTGAGGAGGGAGCTGCACTTCTGTAAGTCATGGCCAGAAGAGGAATCTGCCGTATTAAAAAAAATACCTGCTTCCTAGAGCAGGTCAAAAGAGAGAGGACTTTCAAATGCACATGTGTTGGAGAGAGGAGAAACCAACCTCCTGTGATGCTCAAACAGGAACTTTGCTCTCAGAATAGGAGGCAGCAGGAATGGCAAAGTGGAGCTTGCAGATTTTAACTGCTGCTTTGGCTTTCAGCTCTGATTTTGGTAAGAGTTTAGCCAAGCCATACCATACCAGTTGCCTTTATCTCATAGTGCTTTGGATCCTCTAGAGTTAGTGTGTCTTCCCCTCTCCCCGAGTATATCTACAAGGGACTCCTGCCAGACTGTGGGTGCAGATTGTTTGACCAGGTTGATCTGTGTATCTTACAGAATAATGAAATATTCCCGAAAATTCTCATAAATAGCTGTAGGAATGGTTGAACACCGGAACAGGTTGCCCAGAGATTGTGAAGTCCTTAGAGCTATTCAAAATGCAACTGGACACAGTCCTGGGCAACCTGCTGTAATTGGCCTTTCTTTGAGCAGACACACTGAACTAGGTAATCTCTAGAGATAACTTCCAACCTCAACTGTTCTGTGATTCTGTGGCATTTTCCAACTCACAGATAGAATTCTTGTGTGCTCTCTGCTGCTGTCAAAAACTGGGACACTAATGACAAATAATGATGGCTGCTCCTTTTTTGAGTTGCTGGAGGAGAAGCATCACTAAGCGAAAGATTGTGCTGTTTTGTTATCTTCAAACAGCAGTTAAATGTTAGTTTCATTGCCAGAGTGTAATTCAAATTATCACAAGCACTGGTTTGTGTATATCAAATATGGCTTGATAAACAAAAAGGCCAATTTTCTTAGCGGTCCTTAATTTTGTACTAAAAGCTCTTTTATTCTATTTGTGTAAGCATTCAGGAGCACATGGGAGCCTCAAGTACATACAAGGAACATATAGTATGAGGTGCTGAGCATATACAATGTGAAAATAAAAGCCTTCCCAAAAGAAACCTGCAGTCCAAATATATCTGTCTTGAATGTTAGCACATCTATAAAAAAAATCCAAATATATCTACATAATAAAGACACACCCCACCCCACCCCCCAAAAAGGGGGGGGGGGGGGGGGGAAACGGCCGCCAATTAACTCAAGGACCCAAATGAAAAATATTTTTTATCAAATAAGCAAGTGGTATTGGGGGGATCAAGATGGGCATGCTGCCCTTTTAGAAAAC
>JANIJG010015139.1:0-57951 GCA_024611175.1 Megaceryle torquata | reverse complement strand
TAACTTTCTAGAAAGTCAACAAAACCAAAAAAAAAAACAAAATATTGCAAAATAACAAAGCCCCACCCCACCCAACCCCCCAAAAAGGGGGGGGGGGGGGGGGATACTGCAGCCAATTAACTACAGGATCTACATGATAAATCTATTATATCAAATTAGCAATGTGTATTGAGTGGATCAAGATGAGCATGCTGCTCTTATAGAAAACTTGTACATGTGAAACCTGTCATCTTACATTAGAAGATAAGTGACATTTTGAGGCATTATATAAATAATGGAATCACATGGCCACCTGATCTTGGCTATTTCTTAGTGAAGGGTAAGACATATGAAACATACTTTTATTCTGAATTTTCGTGCTATAATTCTCCTGAACTGGCAGTGCAACTCACAAGGAAACATTCAGCTGAGTGGCCCTGAAGGTTTGGAGTAAATTCCTAGTCCATTTGAAGTCAATGGGAGTGGTGTCCTTGTCTTAAATGCAGCAAGGATTTTCAAATTCTGTGCTGGGGAAGTGGTGCCTCTGGCTCATGTTTGCTAAAGGACATGTCCAGTCACTATCTGGAGAATAGAATTTGTACCTCTGTTCTCATCTGTTCATTAGTAAAGTCTGCTAAAGCAAACACAAAAG
Organism: Megaceryle torquata; assembly: GCA_024611175.1. Taxonomy (NCBI): domain Eukaryota; kingdom Metazoa; phylum Chordata; class Aves; order Coraciiformes; family Cerylidae; genus Megaceryle; species Megaceryle torquata. The sequence goes on along the minus strand of JANIJG010015139.1, from coordinate 57,320 downwards.
TTTGGTCTAATGTTCATAGTTTGGATTACCTGCCCAGTTTAGGCTTGGTCTTCAAGAGGATGCTTTGTGCCATGAGTGTCAGAACTGATGAAACTGGATTTTCTGTTTGTCTGCATCTCCCACACCATTATGCCGCAATGACACCAGTCTATGCAGCTTCACGTCTGGTAGCTATTGGGTGTGTGATCCACTCAATGAAGCATGACTCTACTGGGTGGGTGTTTGATTGCTCTCAAGCAGAGTTTGTAAGAGTTGAGCATGCTTTTCTGTCAAGAGGCAGGTGCTAATTGAGACCTTCCTCACCAATCCAACTGATTTTCATGAAATCTATAGGACCTTCCTAACCTTTGAAGTTTGTAACCCTCTAGCAAATAGATATTTGCAGGGTCACGTAGACAGCAGGAAAGCATTAGATCTATCTCAAAATGAAGTGGAGAGATGGCTAACTGGAAGTGGCATAAATTTTTTCCTGTCCCTGAAAACACTAGTGAATTTACTGTCAATTCATTTCATACAGGTGTGGATTCAAAATTTTGACAAAATGAGGTAGCCAATTCATACTCAGAAAGAATATTTTTTCATAGAAACCTGGGAGGAGTATTGTTTACGGTAGAAAAAACAATTAGATTCCTCTGCTCTGCAATGGGCAGCAAACGAACTCTCACTTGACTCAACTGTTTGAATGTTTTCTATAGCACCTACTGGGAATTTAGGTGGAAGTTGAGATCATTTGGTCAGAACTGACTGAAGTTGATAGCTGAAGCCAATTGACTTGTACCTGGTGACATCACATGTGATTTTGGTCCCTCTGTCTCTGAAATAAGATGAAAGGTCCGAACTTAAGAGATCTGGAAATTCATAGGACTTACTAAATGTAAAAAAGAACATGTCTGCAAATACCCAGCATGTCCTCCTGGCAGGGGTTGATGGGTCTTGGTCTCCCCTTCTCACCTCTTTTCATGAAGGGATAGGTGATGATCTTTCGTCCCAAAGCTAACTGAGAGAGAGAGAGAGAGAGAGATGTATGTTTTGGGGACGATTTGCATAAAAATGTTAATCAACCCAAGTTGAATTTTAATGTGAGGATAAAGTTGTGAGATCTAGTGCTGGAATTAAGACATGATTTGTTACAAATAAAGAGCTCATATATGATCAAAACAAATTAAACTAGTCATATAAAGTTTTATACTCCATCAAGTTTAAAAACTACTGATTCAGTCTGATTATACAGCAAGAGCAAAGGTTTCTATTTTGAGACAACAGATATCCACCCCCCCCATCCCCCTCCTGCTGACAGGGGCTTGTCAGACACTTCAAACTGGTTGAGGACACACCTTTGCTCTGTGTGTGTGTGTCCCCTCTCTTCCCTTGATCTTTTGCCTGCAAGACTTTTCTAGCCCAGGAATGTATTTTATATCAAAGGTGCTATACCTTTCATTTCTGTCCATGTCAGGGCTGTCAAGGTGAGCATGTCAGGGGTATAATATTTGCCCAGGTGTACCAGTGAGTCTGAGAAGGGTGGGAAAGAAGAAGGGAGAGGGAGTGTGAACATCTGAGCTCCATATGGAGCTAACTTCCCTCTAGGGCTAGGGCTATAGGTAATTCCTAATTTCTTCTCTCTGAATTTGGTATTTCAAGTAATCTTTTGTAAACAGCTGCATTTTAGGCAGCCTATAAGCACCAGGGTGTTTAGATCTTACTTTTCCTACCACTTGTCCCTGACTCAATATTATAGAGAAAAAAAAAAAGAGTGTTTTTGTTTTTAAAAGAAAGGATTTGCATCCCTGGGATTTCTACTTCTGTGCAGTTCCTATTTTCACTACTTCCGTGTGTATCAATTTCTAACGAAGAAGGTCAATTTTTTCTGGAATAGTCCTTCCAGAGAAGTGGTGGAGGTCCCATCCCTGGAGACATTCAAGGCCAGGCTTCGTGAGTCTCTGAGCAGCCTGACCTAGTTGGAGATGTCTCTGCTCTCAACAGGAGGGTTGGACTAGATGACCTTTAGAGGTCCCTTCCAACCCTATACATTCTATTATATGATTCTATGATATTTGGACACTTAAACTTGGATCTGAATATTTTTGATTGTGACACTAAGTTCTAGCCAGCTATGTCCTTTTGTGGATGAGTATTTCCTGTATGGAAAAATTTGCTTGCAATCTTAAACATACTGGGCTATGTTCTGATCTTAGCTATACAGACTTAAATTTGGAGTAAAACATTAATTTACTTTAGATATACATCCAAGCAACAAGATTCTGCCTTATTTTCAATATTGCCTTAACTCTGTCTCCTCACACCAATTGCTATCTTGACACAGAAACCTTTCCCTCTGTTATTCCTACCATCTGAAACAGGTTTCAGTTATTTCTCTGTCCTTCGTTCCCTTTCTCAATAGAAATCTCATTTGAAAACATGTATTTTCTTCTTTCCCCATGGCTCTTAATGTTGTTATCCTGCTGCTCTCATCTTTTAGTTTTAGCTGTAGTATTTTGGATAGAATTACGTAATTAACACATAGGATATGCTAAAATGGATCCAAGACCATTTTCCAAATCAAAGTGCACTTTGATAATTAAGAGCACTTGTACTCATCTACGCACAACAACAAGAATTCAGCTGGGATGAGGATAATGAGGAACCTTGATGACTAAATCAAAGGAAGGAAAGATGCACCTACTCATTTTGGAGAGCAGTAGATAGTAGATCACTCTTAACAAGGGCTTTGAGGATCTCAATGGAGAATTTAGGAGTCTAGAACACCATGGAAACACAATAGAGGGGGAAGTTTGGGAGGAAAAAGAAAGAAATGTGAGATATTTTGGTTTTGAGTAATGAAATAACTTTTCAGAGCAGTGTTAAAACTAAGAGCACTGCAGCAGTGCTTCAGTCCTTCACAGTCCTTTCTGTAGCTGCTAGGTGTTCCAAATGAATTTGTTATATTCCCAAACTTAGGGGACTCAGCAATTACAACTCCTGTGTGTCACACGCCGAAGTCACATCGATCCTTATGTTGGTCTCTATTAACTGTACTGTATTTAGAATACATAGACATGTCAGGTTGATTTTTTTTTTCAAGCATTTTCTTTAGAATAATGAGTTTCTTCTTCATTTGTGTCATGGTACGTCTCTGTTTACATGGTGTTTCTGAACGTAACACTCTAAACTCCCGTTTTGTTTTTTTTTCTTACAAGTCAATACCATTGATGCTTTCTCTTTTCATTGTTTTTCCCTTCTACTTTAGAGAGGTGTCAGCTGGCAAGAAAAAGACCTTGTACATTGCAACAGGTTTCTCTTTCCATGTCTTAGTATGTTTGTCCTTATTCCTTAGTAAATTATTTAGACTTGCTGGCTTCATAGGTCTCTCTCTGTATATATCTAGTAGTACTTTCTATGGGCTAATTATTTCCATGTTTAAAAAACAATGTTTTGGGCTGATAAGCAAATCATTAGAGTAGGTATTAGTATTTTTTACTGAATTCTTGAAGAAGAATTTCTCTGTTAGAAAAGAGACATTAACTTCTTTTTGCACCCTTACTCTCCCCTGATTTCTGAATTTCCAGAATTATTTATTGAGAGGAACTTGTGGGGCCTGAACAGGGAAGAAGTTGAGACCCCATCTCTGAACCAAGCTGTTTGCAGTTCCTCCATCATTGGATAGTTTATTTTTTGCTATGTTGGGGCCGGTTGCCAACATTTTCTCCCTAATTTAACACCAGAAGTACACATTGGGGCTGGCTTTCCCCAGGCTTTTGTGTGTGTTTTTGCAATGTTGGCATTGGTTTCCTCTGTCAACTCGAGAAACAAATGCAGCTTGTCCAAAATACATGCATGGTAACTACTCTTGAACATACATGTTTTGGCATTTTTCCCACATATATTTGGCAGGTTAGAGAGCTCATTTGGCCTCCTGTATATTTGGGCAGGAAGTGTAACTCTGCTCTTTCTCCCTTCTATTCTGCGTTTTTATTTATTCATCATTGTTCTTTCCAAACCATGTAAAGAAATGTGAAGCATTATTACAAATGGTAAAGATTATAATACTTGCTATAATAAACTTTACCAGCTTCTAGGAAGAGATAAATAATACAAAAGGCCCTCTCATATTCTGAAGAACTGATATGAATATTATAATACTTGTTCCACAGTTAATGGTACAAAACCTCAGTAACACCTAAGGACCTCCATACTGGGTTTGATTCAAAGCCAGCTGGAGCCTTTCCATTAAATCAATGTGGTTTAGATTATGCCCCCAGATAGGTTAGGTAAAATTTTCATATTCAGTTTGGACTTTTCCTCCCTTTTGAACTCAGCAGCTGAGCAAAAAAATACTTGAAGGAGTAAATAAGCACTTGAGTGGTTATGAGATGACATGGTTGCGTTAACTCTGTGTTTAGAAAAATCTGTGTGCAGGTCTGTGTCTGTGCCCGGAGCCCTCGGCACGATGCTCTGATCTTACTGGGAAGAAGGAGCCAGCCTCTCCTGATCAGCCAACTAATCTAATAATTGCAGCTCTCTAAGCACTGAAGCAGATCCAAAGCCTCAACTTAATCAAAAGAAGGTGCTGGGGGGACAGGTGAAAATAGCCATTAAATTTTTTTAGGGACTGAAAGGACAATGTTCTTCTACATGGAGGGTGTGAGTGGATGATATGATGCAACTGATTAAACTTTGGTCTTTGGATCTAAGCAGTCTGAATGATTGGATTGTGATCCAATTCAAAATCTAATTCAGGCAGTTGAAGTTAATGAACTTCATGGAATCCAGGCAGGTGAGTTTAGTTGCTTTTTTTGTTTGTTTGGGGTTTTTTTGTTTGGTTGGTTTTGTTTGTTTGAGTTTTTTTATACTGTTTTCTCAGCAACAACAAAATGCAGGAAAATGGTTCAAATTCTCAAATAGAAGTGTCACAACAGTCAGGTTTGTTGACTGCCTCCACCAGGTGTGAGGTTGGGTGCACTCTTGGGTACACGACACTGTTGGTATTCAATTCAGCAGCGAATACAAATAAAGGATGAGGTTATGTAAAGACTTTTTATTAGCAGTAGGGCTTAATAGTTACACTTGAATAAAATTTAAGACTCGAGCTGGCACAATTTGTAGCTGATGCCAGCAAGATTTAACAAATGACTATGTTCCCAGGCTGCTCAGGGCATTATGTAGAGTGGCATATATATAAGGACTGGAAATATTAAAACAGTTGACCAAAACCCATTGAGCAGTGAGAAAGCAATGTATGATCCCTATACCCTATCCCTATACCCTAGAGGGACTGTGGGTTCACTCTCCCCTAAAAAGCTGGAGAGGAGCTCTCTCAAGGACACAAGATTAACTTCAGATGAGGCTTCTTCAGGTTTTCTTTTTTTTTTTTTTTCTTTCCTTCCTGTTCTTACAGTAAAGACTCATAATCTTGGTTCAGAGAAAGGTACCTTTTAACTCTGTGACTTAAAGGAAAACCTTGCTGGATGCAAAACTGAAAGGGATATATACATAGTCAAGATTATAGAAAATAGTTATATATCATAGCTTCAGAAATTCAAGTAGCTTTGCATTCATTTGAATAATTCTGTTTTCTGCTACTGATGTAAAACTTAGAGGGAAGATTCTAACCAATTTCTTTGTTTGTGTGAGGAAAAGTTTAGTAGTTGGTAAAATCTTGACCCTAGTAAGTTAGGGGCAAAACTCATTGCCTTCAGGGAGTTAAGATTTCATCCTGAGAAGGAATGTCTTGGCTTAAAAAAAAAATATAATAATTAAAATAACTTTTGAAGCTTTATCTGTGAAAAATGGGACAGACGGGAGGCTAGAAATGCGTCACAGCAGGAGGTGACCTTTCAGTTATTTATCCAGATAAAATCATAGGAAATATGATGAACCGACCATCAACTGAAATTAGGCACAGCATCTTGTGAGATTTTAGTGCTACAAGGGGAGGCAGAGTGCCCATAAAACCAGCAACTGCAAAGTGTATTAAAGCACTTTCCTCTTCAAATTACGTGCACTTGAAATCTTTTTAACCACTTATCAAAGCATTAACTTGTGGTTTGCTTTAAGTTTTATTTTGGTTGTTTCATAACTGCAAGGGTCTGTTAAAGCCTGAAAGGATCCCTTAGCCATCTCCTGCTTCAGAGGAAGACATTTCCTAGGGAAAGAACTTTTAGACTGAGCATGTGTTTTACACACACACACACACACACAAAAAAGTCTTCAGCAAAGTTCCAGAAATTGGCTTATTTGTATAGTTTATAGGTAAAAGGATAATGTTTCTAACTAGCTGTAATTTTTGAGTCAGGCCCTAGAAAACATACTACTGGTTCTTCTTTCTGTGTGTTACCTTTAGATCCTATTTTCCTATATTATTCATAACCATATGAACTAAAAACTGGTTTACAGCTTCAATAATAACTGCAGTTAATCTCATAATCTGCATTAAACCAGGATCATATGCTGGTTTATATAAAGATACCAGCTCTCTTGAGACCTCAAAAAAAAAACCAACCCCAAACAAAAAGCCTTTGAAAATCATCCTGCAGAATTCTTTATTAAAGTAATACCCGTGTTGGAGTTCATCACACGTGTAGCCTGAGTGAGAAGATGACCTAAGTAGGGATTTTACCATTCAATAACAAATTGTTATCTGAGAAATACTCACTTGAAAAAACTTCTTCATATTAACCATTAGGAGTTAAATTCCCCGAACAAAGCACATTTGTTTCATTGTGTAATAAATTTCTAGTGAAAAATATGAGGATTCAACTTCATGGGAACTGCACAGTTAAAATTACCTTCAGGAGAAGTCCTGCACGTGGTCTTGCGCTGACGGTCTTCAAGGACTCTTTTGCTCTCCTCACTTTGACCTGTTACTGGCTGATATTGTTTGTCACCAATTTTCCCCCCATTATAGAACTCTATGTGCTTCTATATAAAACAAACATGAATTGCTAGTGAGGTTTCTCTATTTTGCACAGCTGAGCACTCAGCTTGCATGGTAGTGAGAAACACTTCTCATGGATATATTAAGTGCTACCATCTGTTTGGATTGTTTTGAAATGCATTTTTTGGCCAAAGCCTGCCCTTTTGAGGATCCAATTTAACATGAAAGTCTCAGCAGTTGCCTGAATGTGAATAAGGCAGCAAAACTCCCTCCTTTCATGCCTCCCAATCATGCCCTTTAATTCAGCTACAATAACTTTAACTGAATCAGAATAGCAGCTCCAAAAATTGGGCCCTTGATTATCTTGATGACTACCTTACTCCGCCCAACAAGTTGCACTGATTTCAAGGGGTTTTCTCTCCACTGTGTCTGATATTACATTAGGGAACAGAAACAGGTCAAAGTGGGGAAACAGTGAAATTTCTTTGGGTTATTTTTTTGTTTGAACTTTGCAGTGTTGCTTTTCTCCTGGGGCCTGAAATGGAGGGGGGAAAAAAATATATATATATATGGAAGAGAAACTTGTACATAAACTGGTTATGTTCTCTAGGAACAACAAAATAATTTTAGAATACTATGTAAGGTGATATTATTACTACCACACTTCAGACTTTTTGCCTGAGTTAACGAATACATTTCAAATAAAGTTACTTTGTCAAAATTTACAGCATTTGGCAATTACAATTCCTCTCTGTTACAAGCCAAACTTGATTTTTCATCCTTAGTATTGCGCTAATGTTATAATTAGTATATACACAGGAATATCAAGTTAATTTATTTAAAGCTTTTTCTCCTGAAACACCACTTTCTTTTGTACCTGAAATAAGTCTCCATTTTTTCATATCCTAAATTCTATGTTGTAGATTTCATTTTGGTTTACATGTCAAAACCTCTAATGTTTTTTCAATATTGCATTTTTTTTTCCTCCTCTTGTTTTAATACATACCACGGGAAAAAACAACCCAAACCAACCCTAAAAGTTAATGTGTAGCACATCTTTGTTTCTAATTCCAGATGTTATTATTCAGAAATGAAGAATGTATTCTAATCACTTTCCTATATACACCAAGTATTACTTTCTTTGTATTGAGTAATTACACACCATGGGAACCTCATCCTTGAAGATGTGAGTAGCACTGAGTTTTGATATATCCTTAACAACTCTATACATTTGTTTTCCCTTATTTTTCTGGATTTGTTTGCCTTTAAGAGAAAAAAAAAAAAAAAAAAGGGAAAAGGAGACCAAAGAGAAGCAAGGAAGCTTCACATGTTTAGCATTCATGGGAGGGCTACTCATCACGTGCAGGCATGGTGGAGTTGAAGTTGGCAGCTTGGTATGCATGCAAGTACGCTTTCTTCTGCAGTGCATCCAGCACAGGCCAGCTGCTGTCACCTCTGCTCTTACAGCTTTCATTTCTTGGTCTTTCAATACCTAGAGTGCCTGAGCTCTGCAAATTTGAGTCCCCTGCAGATTGGCTTTCTTGCTCTTCAAGCCTTGTCTGACACAATTCCTTGTTCAGCTGCTCAGTTTGTGAGTGGGGAGAGGGATGAGATGTGGTAGGGTAATGTTTCCAAAAAGCTTCCAGCTAACTTGGGAGCCTACGTCTCTGTTTCAGAGAGGATGGACAAGAATCAAAATGCATGAGAAAGTTAGTGTTCCCAGATGTGAAGTTGCTTTGATAAGGGACCTGTCATATCTTGACTTGTAGTAATTGCTCATTCCTTCCTTGCTTTATTTCCAAAGTAGTGCAGCTGAGGAGCACAAGCTCCATCACCTACACATAACTAGACATCTTCTCTGCCAGGTTGCCCGCATCAGACCTTCGTAGTGAAGCTTCCTCTTTCACCAGTGTTTGGAGTAAAATAGCATTTCATTGTGATTGGGTATGCATGTGAGTGAGCTTGGATAAGTTTTTCAGCTTCTCTAACAGAACTGTGTGTTTGAGCCCTCACCATCTACCTGCTTTTCCCCCTTTCTGAACTGGATTAAACCATTTCTTTTTTTTTTTTTTCCTCCTGCTCATTACTTAGGGTCTAGTTTAACAAAGCCAAACATGGTAGAGATTAACCAACAGTGATTGTCTGTGGTGCTTAAAGGAAGGAAGGAATGGCCTGGAGAGGGGACTACGCTGTGGCATTGAATCCATTCATTGGCACTGTTGAATCAATTCCTGGATATTTTTTTTTTTTTGTGAAATGTAAAAATATAGATCTGCATCTTTGTTTACACTAGAAATATTGCATCCTGAACTTGCTACTCTGGCAACCTGAGGACCTTTTGAAATCCACAGTTATGGAAAGTTTATCACCAAAGTTTGAAACTTAAAAAGCAGCAGACTGAACTGACCAGGCTGGGAGGTGACATAAATGCTGGGATAAGTTTTGTAGCAGCAAGGCAGTATAGCTTCTATACTGAGAGGGTGGAAGGGCAGAGCCAGAGGAACAAAGTCAACCAAGAGGTAGCAGGAGTGGAAGAGCAAGTTCAAGCAGCTCTCTGGTATGTAATGTAATGCTGCCCAGAGTCCTCTTCCGGGTAGTGATGTGGAGATGTTGTATCCATGATGAAAACAGTTTGTGGGTAGCAGTAATGGCTTTATCAGCTTATCAGCTTTCAGATCTACAGACTTATCTCTAGACCACCACCACCCAGAGGTGTTTTCTATAACCTTCAGAAAGATGTGTGTTGTATACCTGACAGTTTGGGGATTTTCCATGTGTACTTGGTCTGTTAAAATACATCATTTTTGTCTCAGAACTTTGTTTTTGCAACTCACTCTTCTCTGTGTGCCACAGCTAAAGCAGACAGCACCATGGTGGCTATCTCTGCATGTGGCTCTGTATTACCTGGCATGGACTAAGGATGTAGGCAGGCATCTTGGGTTGCCTGGGGAAAGTTCTTCTCAGGAAGCCTGTGCAGACCGTTGTGCTGAGGTGGTGGCTGTCAGGTGTAACCTTTCCTTCAGTGTGCTTGTTTCATAGAGTCTTAGATGTTCTCTAGCAAAAAGGGGCAAGAACAGTCCAGGATCACCTAGAAATGCTCTGAGATAGATTAGGGTTTTGCCTGGCCAAGCCCAAGCAACCTCTTTTTTGGGCACCAGACAAACTCCTAGCACAGCTGTATCTGTAGTTTCAGATGAGAGCTCATGGTGTGAATGGCACCATCTGAGCCAGAGAACGGGAAGGCATTTTTTGTTCCCTTGTTTGTGGTCAACTTTACTTGACCAAGCAACACAAATACACGCTTGATCTTTGCAAAAATAAATACAGGGCTCTGTCTTACAATCCACTTGGGAACTGGATCTGATTCAGAATGTGGCAGCTTGCTTGTTATTAGACATGGTCTCTCCCTCAACTGCTTGCAGTCAGAGCTCCTGTGCTGTCTGATTTCTGGCTTCAAGGCATGGGGTTTTTTTGGGGTTTTTTTGTTTTGTTTTGTGTTGGTTTTTTTTTTGTTTGGTTGGGTTTTTTTGTTTTGTTTTTTTTTATTTGTTTGGGTTTTTTTTCCCAATCATAATCTTAGCCATAAATGGAATGGGACTTGCCTCCTGTTTTGAAGGATGCTGCCTCATTTGTCCTCTGGGGCTTTCCAAGCAAGTCACAGCTCACTCCCTGGTCCTGAAATAGTTTGTGACTCTGAGCCATCTTTTTTCAAGGTGATGATAGGGCTGGGAGCTAGGGGTGAAAAACTTGAGCATGGTGGGGGTGGGAATTTGAGCCTGGGATGTCTGTTTTAGTTGGCAGAGTGTTGTTTTGGACCTGCCTGCTTGTCTGCTTGAGCCAAATTCATTGCTGTCCAAACTGCTCTGCAAGACGTGCACATCTTGACCAGCAATGGTGACAAGCTCCTCAGTTTCTTCATGAGTCCAGAGACTGCAGGGAGGATCCCTCATGAGGAGGTTCTCAACATTGTTCAAACTGGGTGTTTGGTGATCAAAATGCTCAGCTAACTGCTCCCAAATCACCAAGCTTGAAATCAAACATTTTTGCCAAAATGAAACCTGGTTTTTAGATGGGGGCACTGTGTCTTGCCTCGCTTAAAAGAGGGTTTTTTTTTTTTTTTTTTTTTTTTTTTTTTTTTTTTTTTTTTTTTTCCTGTGTGCATATGCTGAGAGGCAATGGGAGGGAAAGTCCTAGAAAGAGCCACAGAAGTGTCCCTTTCCTGGATGATCAGGGTCTGATCCCTAGGGGTATGCCTGTCACATCCTCCATCTGAAGTTGACAGGGTTAGTTCAGATCCATTTCCTTGTAACCAAAATCAAAATACTGTTGTAGATAGTTCCAGAGAAGATTTTGCCTGTCTTGTTTGTCCAAATACAGCACTGTACAGTGTTTCGCAGCCCTGGGAGATTTGCTAAGGTCTATATAGGAACCAGGAGAAAAGGCTTCCTTTTCAAAATATGTTGACTTCCTTTAAACTATATTGACTTATGGACCTTCAGAAGGTGGAGAATGTGGTTTATAAAACATATTTCCCCTCCCATGTGGGTTTTAATAAGCTACTTCATCTTTAGAGTTTGGCCACTCAGCTGAATTTAATTTCAAGCCCAGATTTCTCCCTCAAGAAATTTCTCTCTAGACCAGTCATGTCCACTGCACCATCTCCTGGAAGGTGTTGAGCACCTCAAGTTGACTGGTAACCATCCCCAGTCCCTGGATAGTGTTATCCTGCTTGTATGAAAAATACAGCATGTGAGAAAGGCTCCATTATGAAAACTGTTATTAGAGAAAACATTACTCATTCTTAAGCCTTAATGCTTAATGTGGCATTTTGAATTTTCAGTAACAATATTTTTCTGGTGTTCCCCATTACAGGCAAAAACCACACCAGCATAAATCCAGCTTTCTTCAAAAGAGATATTCTGCATTCAGAAGAACTGAATTTTTCTCTTGGTGCTTTTGTTCCTCTACACTTAAAACTAAAAAACATGATGACTTTGGGGAACTCCAGTGTCTGGGGGGTTTTTTGTATGAAGCAGATGAATTATTTTCTTCTGCTTCTAACATAGTCTGTGATGCTTAAATATTCTGTTGGTACTGTATTTAGTTGTTGAACCGCCACATGCTTTTTGGAGGCATAAGTTATCTGAACTTCCTAATATTAAAAGCAAAGCAAACCTTTGATTTAATTTCAGCAACATGTAGGAATATGGGTATTTAAGTAACTTAGTAATGCAGAATTTCATATTCTTGACTCTTTGGGTACTTCATTAAAAAAAAAGGCTTTTGTTAATTACTGGTTGCAGGTCACATTCAGATTTACAGTTAGGGTTAAACCCCACTCTGGAGCCTGACATCATTACCTAAATTACTAATTCACCACAGTTTGGACATGTTATCTGTTTGCTCGGTGGAAGCAGCTTGCTGAAAGCCCTCTTTGGTTCGTTCTGGTGAGCGCGTGGAGCCACACTTGACACCTTGGGCTGCTTTGGAGCCCAGATGCGATGAATCCCTGGTCAGCACATGCCAACAACAGAAGCTGCATCCGCTTGGACTCACTGCCAAATCTAGTTTCCACTCATCTACCAGAGGTCACCACAGAGACATTTTGTACTGGAACAGCTCATTTTAAATATTAAGTTTCAGCCTTTGAGCATATATTGGGAGTTTACAGTTGCTGTTGCTTTAGAACATCTGCTTTTTCATAGGAGGGAAAAAACGCTTTAGGAAACTTAAAAAGCCTAAATGATAGTTTTGGCATTGCATGTTTGTTACAGTAGTAACCAATTACATAGCGTAGAAGGGTCCATCTATAAATACTTTAATATTATTTAATAAATTATGATGGATTTTATAGCATACCTAATAATAACATTAAATGTTTCTGCATTTAACAAGCACATACATTGTTTTAAGAATATCTCTGTGTTATATGCTTTGCAACAGCTTGTTATGGCTTCATCTGTTAGGCATTTACTATGCATTCACTTTATTTATTTCTTTAGAAAAAAGGAATGCTTTCTAATAAGATGGGGAGGAATGTAGCTGCATCTAATGACCAGTTAACAGTCTGATCAAGCATTTACAAAAGAAGTAAAACTTTAAAGCTGTATTTACATACAGGGCGTAACTCACCAGGAACAGGGCTCGTCTTTTGCCATCTGCCTCAAAGCCATCCCGAGAAATGACCCTTAATAAAGTGTCTCTAATCCTTCACTGGAGTCATCATTGCCTGTGGCACAAGCACGAGTGCAGTACCGTCTGGTGCACTGGGATGGGTTACTGGTATTACTGGAGCGATAGGATGGCTTAAATGAAAAAATAGCCTTGGCCATTGGTACCAGAAGTGGTTGGGACTGCCATTATAATGAAGATATTTTTTTGTCAGGACATACCCTATTTTGGTAAGTAATAGCTTTTTCAGATAATGTACAACCAAGTAGACCCCAACCTTCTTCACCTCCCATGTTCACTGTGCTTGCCAGGATATGAAGTGAGCAGTTGAGATGCTCTTTGAGAAGCAGCATCTGCCAGAAGAATTGCAATGATGTGTTGTCTGGTAGACTCCAATCCAATCAGGCTGTTCATGGCATTGTTCACACTGGCTGTCTTCAGCATTCATTTATTTCAAAGGAATTTGAAGGCAGACTTCAGTCTTCTGTGACCAACAGGTAAGATGGCATTATAGAATAGCACTTTAGAAATAAACCTGATGCTATTGAAAAGTTCTGTGCATGTAGCACTTAGAGAAACTTCCATCTGGGATCTTTGTTTCTTGTTTTTTCTCCCAAGGCAAAGATTCACATTTGACATCCATTGTTAAATCCAGGCAAAGTCACTAATAGCCTAAGAAAAGGAAACAAAATCTTTCTGAATATTTAGAACAAGAGTATAATTGCAGGTTAGTTTTTTATTAAGTCTTTCCTTTGGGAATCTGGAACTACAAGACACTTCATTCCGATGATTAAATAAGAGAGACCAGCCAGTGATTCCCAGCTCAATGCAGATTTCGTCTACTTCTAGTCCCACTGCAATTAGTGGGAATCCCACAGACTGAGACACATTTCCACTTGAATGGAGCTGTTGCTGCCTGAATCTATTACAACACCTGGAACATCTGTATCCTCCTCCAGCCATTGCTGGCTACGCTGTGAAGGTGGGTATACGTATTAGAGGACTCTTAACCCAGGTATGTGCTGCACGCTGGCAGGCTTCTGCCTCACCAGAGATGCTAAACAGGGAGTCAGCTGTTTTCATGGCCCAGTGTTAACTGGGGAGGAAACATGTGGCAGTAAGAAGATGACATAGGAAGGATCACTGTGTTTTGTCCAAGTTTTTCCATCCCAAATATTTTCACAGATTGAACACTACTAACTAGTTTGGTGACTTGGAGACACCAAGACACCAAACAGTTAAGGCAGAGATTTTTGAAGTGTGGTAACTGATACTGGCCTTGAAAGACTGCTGGATAACAAGGCTCCATATTTAAGTGCCTGAATATGGATGTTGGTGCCTTGCTTCAGGTGGTTGGGTTTGCAAGTGCTGGTGTTGGGTATTTGCCAGGAATAGAATTTGGATGTCTTGACTTTGTGGTTTAACTCCTAGGCGGCATTTCTTCTTCTCAGTACACTGTATACTATGCTTATTCATATGGAGAGGAAAACATGATTCTTCCAAAGGGAAAATGATTTTTTGTGATGAATCAGAAGATCTGGAATCGGGGTTCTTGTTTTGGGGGTTCTTTGACTGCTGTTGGAGAAGGGGGTGGAGGGCAGTATTCTCTCAGTTCATCCATTTCTTGGCTAATGCCCTTTGGAAGAGAGCTCCTTAGTTTGGCTCCTTTTGCTGGATGACCTTGAGGTTTCTGAACTAGAGAGTAATGGCCCAGGCTGGATTAAGGCTTCCTTATGTAGAAAAGCAAAGCAGCTTCTGCTTTCCATGAGGTTAGCATCTTACTACCGCAAAACAAATCACACAGTTCAGCGGGCATTCTGCCCCTGAAGTGGCAAGAAAAAGGGGGGAAGAACTATGTGGAAGGAAAACGAAGGACTTCTCAGGTTTTAGCAAAATTTGGGGAGATGAAGAAAGCAAATAAATTGGACTTCTGAAAGATGACTGTTGTGCCTGCGGTGGACAGATGCCTGGCAGCAATGCTTCTGGAAAGTTGTTCTCTGCCTGCAAGAACTGTGCGAGTCTAAAACATATTCAGGGCAGACTTATCTTGAGAGAACTTAGCTGTAATAAGTACCCAGTGGACGTGCCTGAGCTGAGAGTCCTCTGCAGGCTTAGAAGCTGGCCAAAACCAGAAATTGGCCAAATGTGTATGAGGGGCCAGAAATGGGTTTGATACAAGCAATCCTCCCCCAATGCTTTTGGTTCCTGGTCCATAGCATGTGGTTGTGAGTACTTCTGCATTAAATGGTTTTGTTGTTTTGGTTTGGTTGTGTTTTGGTTTTTTTTTTTCTTTTTTTCCTTTGCAGACAAATTGGTCCCCTCCCCACTTCATTCTGGGACACAGCTGAACTGTTTTAACTGAAACTTTCCCAAATAATTCAGCCCAAGACAGACAGACATTGGCTAGGAAAATATAAAACCAAACACAGAGAGCTTGGCAGTGTCATTAGTAAATGAAAGCCGAGTTTCTTAATGGAAAGTGTCAGGCACCCTCAACCATAAGTAGTGTTAAAGCTCAGCCTGTAATTATGCAAATGAAGAGAGTGCATCTTGCCAAGGGGACCCATTTCCCAAACATTGCGTTCACTTTTAAGAATCTAGAGTAGTGGCATGAGATTTAACAAGGTGGTTATAAAAATCAGGTTTTGAGTGCGACTGAGCTGCCACTTGCAACTGTGAACAGCTGAAGTCTCTGTTGAGAAGTGGTAGGTCAAATTGAGCCCCAGTGATTTCTGGAGAACTGTGAACCTGAGGGGCTTTAAATGGTTTGGTGAGGATTTTTTCTGCTGGTAGTGGAAACCAATTATAATTTGACCATCATGCAGTTATTGGTAAAAAAATGTAGGAGTGAAAACCGACAGGTTGAGAGAGGCAGTTTTGATGAATGGGGATTAAAAGGGGTAATCACTGCTGACGGGATTGGGATTTTGTGCTGTCAGCAGTGAATTGACCAGGAAATACTTTCTTTTGTCTCTCCTACAAATATGATTTGACTCCTGGGGTGTTTCTCCTCCTCTAAAGGAGAAGAAATTTGCCAAAGGTGGAAACGAGTAGTTGAAATATGCTTACAGAGCTGAAAATGTTGGTTGATATGCCTTGTTTATGAGCTCAAGATTAAGGCAAGAAAAAGTGTAACCATGTTTTTACATTCTCCATACTCTCTTGTGCCGTGGCTTGGGGACAGTCAAGGTCCATCTAGACATTTCCCCCTAACTGGGTTTTGGCGATTCCCTTGTTCTTTTCTGCTCTCTTCCTTTGGCACGCTTGGATGCATTAGATGTGGAAAAACTAATGCTATTTAGGTTGTTCTAGCCTCTTGGGATCATCTTGCTTGGGGTTTACAAAGGAGCTCAGAATAGATGCTCTGTAAACCCTCTGGGCCGTGTGTTCCATGGCAGTCTTCCATATACCGTGACACAGATGGTTCCTGCCAGTCCTCTTTCTCCAGGAGAAAGATGCCAACGTTAACTAATCCATAAAGCTCCTTTACGCCGGGCATCCACCCAGTTCTAGCAGTTTAAACCTCCATGGTGTCTTAAATGATGTTGTTGATGTTGTTGCCTTGGTGCTCCATTTCCTCCCTGTGCTAACTCTTGAGGTTTTTTTGGCATGTGGGTAGACGGCGCAGCACCGGGTAATCAGCACAGCAGAAGTGGAGATCACAGTGGCAGCTTTACATTTGAAATACAGTTTCTGCTGTGGGAAACATCGTGTTGAAGTGGAAGGGTTTCTGTCAGGTCTGCTTCTCTGGCTGTTTTTCTAGGATGTAATCCTTGATAGAGAAATGGAGAGTATCTTTGGTGGTTTCAGTCTGGGATATGGTGGTCCAGCCTGTGCGGTGGTTTCTGAGGGGAAGTGAGAGGAAGATATGGCCTGATGTCTTCTATCTGGGAGAAAAGCCAGCCCAAACCCTTTAGGAATAAGTGTCTCGTGGGTGAGTGTCTCTGGCCAGGAGGACTTAGTATGCAGAGCTTGCCAAGGGTGAGGAATAGCCAAAGCAGTAAAAAAGTGAATCACTCGAATTTCTAGAGGTGAAGATAGAGGTGATTAGTGAGCAATTACAAGAGATAGCAGATAACAAATAGTAATGCCTTTCTCTTAGTTTTTCAGCAGATTATCTCATTTTACACCAGATCCTCAGCTGCCACAGATCAGAATACTACCTTGAAGCCTGTGCTGATCTGCACCTGCTACAGATCTGGCACCGGCATGCTTGATTTCAAAAGGAAAATAATTGTGGTCATAGTGTAAAATCAGCTTAGTTTTGGATTAGAGAAGCTTTCAACATTTCAGTCACTCTGAAGACTGCACGAAACACATGTTTGTGAAGTTTCAGGCTGACACATAGAAACTTCTTTCCTGTCTTTCAGGTGAATTTGTATGATCATCCCCTTCAGTGCTCTTTGGAATATTCTCAGACTTCTCCATAAGTGTTTTTCTGCATTATTTATTTTGAAAGCAGTGGTTTTAAAAAGAATTCTTACCTGATCCTTTGGCCCCATACCTTTTCCTTGAGTTTAACTCATTCAGTCCCATCCTACAGTATCAAGCAAGAACACAAATGTTTTCAGACCTCAGCTGATGTTGTCTAATTAAGCTGCAATTTAAATTCTGCCAAGAGAGAACTTTTCCTGCTCAGATCAGCCCCCAGAAACTTATTCTAGTAGCTGGTGCTGGGAATGCAACATGGGCCCCTATATTCTGCAGTCTCAAGGAAATGTTTTAACTTTTCTCTCCTCCCTCTTTGCCTCTCATCCCCAACCATTTGGTGGGTGGTTTTTTTTCTTGGTTTTGTTTTTGTTTTTTTGCCTGCAGCTGAAAAGTCAGAGATGCTGCTGTTAAGGCTACATCTTATGTTCCCAGGGTGCAGGCATATCCATAGACAGTATATAGCTATCGCATCATGCTGAGGGATACTTACAACATCCCTGTAATGCAGCTGATTTACATTGGCCCAAGGGAAGGGGTGAACTGGAATCATGAGGAGGCTTTTAAACTTAACCACATTTCCTTCAAGGCAGAGCAAAATATCCATAACCATCTGATAGGAGAGAGGTGGTTCAACTCCCCCTGCTTTTTTAAGGCAGAAACAATACAGTGCATATTTACACAGAATCCCCTTAAGGACATCTGTCACGCTGGAGATTAAACCGAATGTCTCTCCCCAGTTTAATGTTATGCCTTCAGGCAGTCTAAGCCAAATAGATTTAGTTACTCTGCTCCAGATCCTGGATTACTAACACAGGCAGTTTTTATTCTTGCCCTTATTTTCCAGAAGCGTAGAACCTTTGCTTGTAAATTGCTGTCTGTGTGGGTTTTCTAGGCCACTTCCAGTTATGTTTTGGAGCCTGGATTTGTGTTTAGTCTTTCTTACATTAACTTCTAGCAGCCTCACTGTCCTCGCTTCTATCTCCATATGGTGCATTAGGCAAGTTATTTAACTAATTTCCTTCCTTCCATTGTGAGACACATCACAGAAGCTGTGTTTCCATCCATCACCTTTTATCCAGAAGAGGTTTGCATTGCCTTTAGAACTTGAACCCCAACCGCCGTTGAAAAACCAGGCCCATGAGCAGAGATGAAAGCAGTTATTTGAATGTTGTTATGTTGACTGCTGAAAGCAAGTTCACTTTCCTGACTCAGGGAATTATTCACTTTTGCTGTCCTGCTACTACTGAGTCTAGATATGTGCTGTCTGCAGCAGGGAATCATTTTGTTCTGCCTGCTTGCTTGCTTGTTTGCTCACTCTGTGTGGCCTGAATCATAGCTTGGCACGCTCTAGCCACAGCGGCATTTGAAAATACATACTTGTTTGTGGAAGAAGAGAAGATTCATTTGAAGGATGAAGCTGCAGTGGTTTCCCCAGTAGAGGCACCACTTGGCCAGTTGACTGTACAGACAGAGACGTGTGTCCATTAATGTAACTGAAGGAAAATAAACAAGAGGCTTTTTGGACACCTTCTGCGAGATGACGTTTCTAAGTCTCGGTTTTCACCAGTCAGTTACAAATGAGCTATAATTGAACAGTAACTCTATCACCAATGTCAAAATTCCCTCTGACTTGAACAGGAGAGGGTTTTTATCAGGAGCCTGTTGGCAGGTGATTCACAAAGGGAGCAAAGGATTAACTCCTTTAAGTGACTGTTTATCAAACCAGCTTTACTCATTCGATGTAAAGTTCAGTATTCTGCCAGCAACTTTCATATTTGTGAGCTGAATGTCCCATCTTGTGGCAACTCTTGCATTTTACAATGTTCAATTTGCCCGTGTATCCTTAAGGCAATCCCAATAAGCGAGGCAAACGGGAATTCCCCTTTCTCTCACTGTTTATCCTCAATGGTTTTAAGATACTGTTTAAGTGCAAACCTGATGTATTATTTTGCAGTTTCCATACATGTTGCCAAGTCCACAAGGCTTCTATCAGGCTCCACAAGTCTTAGATCAGGCTCACCCAGTTAATCCTTTGACTGTAGTCATTAATAATGACAGATGAGCATGCCTCATAACATATCTTCCAAGATGTTTCCAAATGAGCAGCCCATGGTCAGTGTTAAGGTTCTGCTACATATACTGTCATTCTTTCCCCTTGCTGTCTGGTTATACTATGAAACTTGAACCTCATCAGGCAAACAGAGAATTTGCTAGGGGACTTAAAACACCTTGTTAGCTATATAAGGGCTTTTGAGTCTCTTAACAGATTTCTCCATTAAGCTCATAAATTTCTCCATAAATTCCATTTTATATTTGAATCCTAGTCAGTACCTCCAACTGTGGCATCATCAAGGAATAAATGAAGGCTGTTAGGAGGGTCTCCTTGCCAGTCTTTCCTACTAAAGCTCGACTGAACTGGCTTGCAGCAGGATAAGTGCCTGTATGCATGTCTGCATGCAGCACTTCCAGAGCCCTTCTTTTGCATTCTGGCCATGTTTCAAGGACGGCTGTTGCCTTCTGTCTCTCCAGCTTTCCCCACACATCCAAAGGGCCCCCTCCTCCTACTACTGTCCCGTGCAGTGCTGCTGTGTGGCTCGTTATACTTCTATCCAAAGCATCTATACATTAGCCTCTAAGTGGTTAAACTACATTGGATTTGCATTAAAACAGTGGCAGCAAAGATATGTGTGATGACTGTGGATGAACAACCTTCTGGCACTCAGTAGCCACCCAAAACTAGAACATAAGAGCCATACTCAGCAGGAGTCTGTCCATCACAGAGACCAGAGCAAAGGCTGCAGTGATAGATAGGAATGCTTTCCCCGTGGTTTGTGCATTGGATAGAAGGACAAACAGACCTCTAACCCCTCAACTGCTAGTAAGTTGCATAGACACAAAGTTTAGTATTTGAAGGAAGAAGAAAGTAGAAACACAAGGTCAAGGACAGTTATGTCCCCCTTGCAGCTATAAGCCCACAAAGCTTGTGGGCTGCTCAAGGGAAGAATGGCATACCATTAAAAACATTTATATATCAGAATGGCTGTACTTGCCCCTGCATCCTTTCCAGTCTGGTTTTTTGGGTCCACACAAACTTTCTAAATATTCAAATCATCCTGTGGCAAGGACCTCTGTGGTTCAAGCTAAGCCCACAGCACAGGAACTCTCAGATGCACCTGAGAGTTCTGAAGGATCTCTGGGACTACTTGGAGCTGTGACTCCATGGTACCCACACTTAGACAGGTGTGAGCAAGGGACGTAGTCCAACTCAGAAGGCCCTAGCTTTGAGAGCAAAGTTAATCTCTCTAATTTGTAACTGGAAATGCTGAAGACATTCAGCTAAGAGTTGCAAAACTACAAAGCTGTAAAAGAAGTCTTGATAATTAAAGAGGGATAATTCCGGGGTCCTGAATTGAGGCTAATTCCAACCTGGTCCCACATCAGAGCTGAGCCGTGTAAATAACTCATGGAGGTGACCCTCACCGAACCCACGTCTGTAGAAGGGAAATTAAAAAAGCCTTCAAGGGTTAGATCCTGCAGCTAAACTGATCCTGTGAGTCAAAGCTGTGACCGTGCCATTAAGGTGGCTCTTCATGACTTAATCCAATTCCAATTATAAAGCTGTATTATTATGTTCTGTGGAAATATCATATAAAGAATATGAACCCAAGAGCAGTCCTAGAGGTTGCAAGCTAGAGAGTTAATCAAATAAAGACAAAGGGCCTGTCTCTGAATTAAACTCTGTAGTTCCCAAAGTCTCTGCTGGGCTTTCATTGCTCTCTTCAAATAATCTATGGCTTTTTTTTTTTTTTTTTCTTTTTTTCTTTGAGAGAGATTTAAATACACCAAAGAAGCACAATCTTCAAATTTCAATAGATGCTTTTTAAAAGCTGAGCAGCAATAGCAAAGGTATGGTGAGCACACGTGTCACGTGAGGAGAGGTCCAGATCACCACTTGGTGCAAATCTGCTGAACTTCTGTGAGTTTGGGAATACTGCACATTTGCACCAGCTGGGAGTGCAGACTTGCCTTTCCACCAAAACATATGCTCACCCTGGCAAAGAATTTAAGCCCAGATTGTGAACTGCTTACTCACAAGGATGAACAGCTACTCATAAGCAGTTAAATTGGCTTCTTAGGTGAAGTACTTTCTGGTGAGAGTATGGAGTTCACAATGCAGCCTTTTATTTTTTTCCTGTAAATAGCTGCTGATGGTTTTGCTCGGTGCTGTGAATGATCATCGTTTTACAATGGATGACCAGAGTGGATGATGAGATCCAAGACTAAAGGGATCAATACCTGCTAACACACACACACACACACAAAAAAAAAAAAAAAAAAAAAAAAAAAAAAAAGAGAGAGAGAGAAAGAAAAATTCCTTTTACCTCAATTGCATTACCTCTCTTTAAAGAGATGTTCCTTCAACTAGAAAGCAGAAAAAGAAGATATGTGGCTCTGTTTCACCAAGCCATCAAACATTATCAAAGTCAGTTACATAAACATTGGAATCTGGTGACATTTGATTCCAGTGCTGTGTGGGCAGCTTGGTTTACAAACGAGATTTCTAAGCAGGCAATTCAGTTTTCCAGGTAATTAAAAATGTTTGCACAGGCTAGTAGATTTATCTTTTAAAACCATTTTAGGGCTAGCACTCTCCAGAGTGGTATCAGTTGACACAGCGCCTAATCTAGAAGAGACTAATTGCTGCGTGATTTCTAATTTTTCTGCAGTCATGTAAATGAGCTGAAGTCTGCACAGGTGGAGCCTATTACAGTGAATGATTTTGCTCTCATGTTGTTATCTTCATTTGCTGTTGTCTTATCAACTCGAAGTAGGAAATCTGCTGTCATGAAAAGCAGGCGAGGGAACAATGTCTGACTGAAAAGTCTTGTTTCATTATTTTTTAATTCATACAGTATTACCTGCCTAATGCAGTTTTCTGATTACCATGTGAGGCAGCCAGTAATGCAGTTTTATTCAAATAAGGGAAGTAGTGCTTTAATTTAAGCTAAGAAATCATCCACATTTCTTACCAGGCAACAAGGATTGTGATTCAATAATACATGAATTTAATAATGCATAATGGTAGACTTTGCAGGTACTAAATAGCAATATCAGAATGAATTAGTATGCTGTGTTATTCTACAGGAGTCCGTCTCCTTTGTTCATGTGTTCTTTCCTCTGCTTTGCTTTTCCTTGAGTTATTTCACTATCTGAGAGGTGGGATAAACAAATTAAGTTTTTCATTGCAGAAGCACATCGTTACGTATCTCCTAAAACATTTTTGGCTGCTCAAAGAGGTCTGAAAATGGACCGTGTGCAGCTGGTGTGTAGAAACTCAAGTCTGCAGAAAGATAGAGAGACAAGTAGGGCTCTTTCCCATTAAGAAAGTCCTTGGGAACACAGGGCAGTAAGACGCTGCCGTGGTTCCTCTTAGAGGATTGTCCCAAGATACAAGTGTTCTGATAGTTACAAGTTTGGAGCTAGTTCCAAGCCTAAATAAAATCACAGCTTTGTATTACCATTATCTCTTAATATGAGAAGATAGATATTCTCTGGTCTTTTACCCCAGCATGTTTCAGGTAGCACTCACCCTTTTACTTGGTGGTGGTGTTCCACAACTGTTCTCAAGCTAACTTAAATTCATCTGCCTTGGGTAGTCATAACACTACATGCAGGCCTGCATGGATCCTTCTAAGTCTCTAGATAATTGGGAGAGGCAAGAAGGGAGGAGAATCTGTATTTACATCATCTAACTAATGTATCTGATTCAGGAGGCTAATTGCTCAGGTCTTCCCTCTCCATTCTTTGGCATCTGAAGCTAGTGGGGCTTTCTCTTTCTCATGGTTAGTGTGGGCTGCTGAGGAAAATTTGAGTCCTTGGCCTTCACCTCTGTTCATCATGTATGATCTCTAACATGCTGGCTATTCAGATAGTGCTCCAGAGCAACTCATCTTTTCTGCATCTTGAAAAAGGAGGCACAAGTTCCTGGTAAAAATGTAATGTGAGGGTATATAGCTCCTCACTCTGATTTTCCTATTTTGTGATTCATGACTTCATGTGCCTTCCTTGGGAGATATTGCCCCTGGTCTTTCACATCTCAGAATGCCTCTGTCTCATCCCAGTCACATCTTGGAAAGGTTTGAGATTGTGTTATTTTGCATTTCTTTGGCATTCTTCAGCTCAGTGTGTTCTGCATTGTGGCAAGCTTGCTGCCTTCATTGGTAGCTGTGTTTGTTTTCGTTCAAAGAGATGTTGTCACCACAGTCAGACATGAGCATCCAGATGTAAATCTGGAGGACCCACTACTCGAGAAAAGAATTTTCTATCAAAGCACACAGGCAACTACAGAGCATGGAGGAAAAACAGAAAGAAAACCATGGGCCTGATTCTGCTCTCACCAAAAGGGTATGTAGATCTCAGTTAATTTCCATTCTGCAGCCCTCAAAAATGTCCCCTCAGTGCAACCCCACTGATTTAAATAGAATTATTGCTGATTCACACATCTGTTTATAATAAAAAATTCTTACCAGTGCCATTAATACCCTGCAAATTATTCAAACTGAGAGAATTTTTCAGAACAAATACAACTTTCATCATTTGTGCTCTTTGTACACTCCTTGCATTTCACTCATCACAAGTAATAAAAACTTACTGATTGGTTTCACATTTATTTACAATCCAGTTAATTCCCCGGCACAATGACATCCTATTTAGGTTCATGACTTTGGAGTGAATTGGTCTGAATAGGGGGGTTTTTTTTAAAGAACCTATTGCCATTGCTTTTTTCTTTTCTTTTTTTTTTTTCTTTTTTTTTTTTTTTTTTTAATTTGATCATGTCCTTTTATTGGTGGCTTAGGAAATAAAACATTGGTATTCCTTAATAGTGTTCCTCCTAATTCTAACATGCCCCTGGGAAAGCTCTGATTAACTGTACTACATTCAAATGTAGAATGATCTAATTACTGTTTCCGTACCAAGAACTTTGAGAAGACGGGATTATGTTGGTTTTAGCTCCTTTGTGTTTGGGGAGTGCTTATACATGATATCTGTGTGTACATGCTACATAAATACATATGTAAGGAAGAGTGCACATGTACAACAAATAAGTGGGTTTTTTTAAGAAAAGATGAAAATTTCCTTTCTTTTTATATTTAGACCTTTTCTCTTATATTAGTTTTCAGCAGCACATTATGCTTATCCTCTGGACAGAAGCTCGTTTAAAGTTGTAAAATAGATTTCCCCTTGCATTGTCCCATTCAATAAACCTCTTGTTCCATTGTGGAATCTAGGGGAGCCTTCTCTGGGGACAAACGAAAATGTGGAATTCATTACGTATTGCCCAGTGCCCCATGTGAACTGCTTGCTCATCTGGATTCCTTCAACACAAAAACATGCTTTATGCCATTGCAGGGGCTTTTGAGAATTTTGAAGTAAATCCAGCTCAAAGCTGGTATATCAATGGCAAATCCTCTTAGCTCTGGTTACAGGAGATCAGGATGTTATTTCAGCATTCATATTTGGGAGCTGTTCCATTAACACCTACAACAGTAGATGTGGATATATATTTGGCTGCTGTTTAGGAGGTTCTGTTTGATGACTTATCCCGATGTCAGGGATTCAGATTCTGTTCTTACTCATACCTATGTATCTCCACAGAGTTTGCTAGCTTAATATTTCTAAGTCACCATCATGTCTGCCAATAAAACAGCTCAAAAGAGACACTCACTGTTTCAAATCATTGATGTTCTATCCTGTTAACACCCTCAGGTTCCTAAAATGTTCTTATTCAGAGGTGCGGTCTTTAGGTACAGATTTATTGCAGAGTCTAGTCCTGCTCACTAACACCAGCCCATGTGGTGCAGCACAATTTTTTCTTTCCCTGTGTAGCTCACGATTTGCAGCCCTGTCCCTCAGCTAGTGGCCTGCTTATGAAAAAAAAAAAAAAGGTATAGGATCAGGCCAGGAAGTCCTTTTTCTAGGACACCATTGACAAGGGAAGATGTGAGGAGGGCTTCAAAGCCACCATTCCTTCATGTAGGAAGAAACTACATTTTGTGTAGTGTTTGTAGGGTCTCTTGTAAGCAAAGAGCTGCTCACCTGCTGTTGGATTTGGAAAGGTGGGTAGTTTAGGGGTTAACATGCTTGGAAACCACTAAGGAACTGAACAAAGGACATGGAGACATGGCTCAGATGGACATAGGTGTGCTGAGGAGCAAATAGAGAACGGGAACCAGGGAAATGTTTTCCTCTTTGCAAGCCAAATTTAGCAGGTTGTCAAAGCTGGATTATGACAGTGCTGAAAATAGTGTTTCATCTCTTCTCTTAGTGTTTGAATGTTGGACAGCATTCCAGGGATTATAATCATAACTCAAGAATGAGCTCAGCAGTGAATTTAACAGATTAGCACTTACCAACTTCTAATTCTTTCCCACTGTCCAAGCATCCTTCATCAGCTCATCTAAAAGCCTTGAAGGGCATGGAGATTTTGACTGATCACTGCAAAGCTGCATCACTGGTGGGGTGCAAGTTCTGCTTGCCCGTTTCTTGCTTTGGGTTTGCACTGAGTTTTTAAAAGGTCCAAGTTCTAGATGGCTGAAGAAATGAGAGGCACTTCTGTGTGTCTAAACCTCACATGGTATGTAGTGAAGAAAAGGGGTTTTGCTGGTGTGATATTTGCCCCAGTAGTAACAATATTAGTTGTAGAGCAGAAGTGGTGGTGGGGAATTAATGCTGCTTGTCTATGTGAGGAAACCTGTATGATTAACCATTTATACACTTTAAGTAATTCTTAAATAAGGTCTTATCTTTCTAAGCAACACTAATATGTAAATTAATTTAGGCTGTTATTTTCCTGGCTTTCTTGAGAAAAATTTCTTACATTTCACAGCAGAAATTCCCTAATGAACTGATCTTCTGTCCTTGTTGTCAGCTCATCCTTCTTTTTTAACCATGGATCTTCTGACACTTGGTATTTTGCATCTGCTTTTGTATTTCCCTTGATCTCTAGGTTCCTGGAGGCATGTGTTAAAAAAAAACAACCTCAGTTTTCCTTTAAAGAGCTAGTCCTTGTGGCTGTGGAAAAGACCATGAAAATGCGACTGTTACAGAGTGTCACATCCATGAAGACATATAAAAGGGTTTTAAAGGAGATAACTGTATTTTCCTTGAGAAAGTTTGGACCTGATGATCCTTGAAGCCCCTTCCAACCTGGTATTCTATGATTCTGTGATAGATTATTTTTAGTATGTCACTCTTTCTCAGCTTATCTCATGATTTCTAGATGACTGTCCTATGATTCTGAGACTGGCAACCTTGTTTTTTTGTGTGTGTTGGGGGATGGCTTCTTCCTTCTGCAACTTGGTGGGTTTTTTTTCATCTCTCAGTTTAGTTCTTTTGAACTCAGTCATTTCCCTATTCTTGTTCCTTAAGTTTAACCTCAGTTTGTTTTATTTACTCAGCAGCTCAGGGTACTTTGTAGGGGTTGGCTCACAGTACTTGCTTTCTTCAGGGGAAAGACAACCCACCCTGAGAGCCTGTGTATTTCGTTTCATTAACAGAGCCTGAGGTTTTTCTCTTCATTGCCTGGGTGCAAAGGTAAAGTCCATCCTCTGCAGCTTACCACTCTCTATTTGTCGCCACGACTCTAAGCAAGGTACTGGCAATTTTGTAAAGTCACCGTCCTCTTTTCCTGCCACTGTGAGGATGTAGTACCTCTGGGTGACTCCACTATTTGCAAAAAAGTCACTTCTTATGTCCTGAGCCTAGGCTGCAGGCTAGGGCAATTTTACAGGATGCGATCACATCTGCTTCCCTATCCTTATACTGTTTTGAAGATTTCTGTGGATGGCTGTCACTGGCAACAGAAGTGTTGCTGTGGTCCAGATCTCCCATTCCTGCAACCCAATTTGACTGCCGTAGGGGAGTGTTGAGCCCTCAGTGCTGAGTGAGAGGAACTCTTTGAGCTGCATGATTCCTTATGTTCCTTCTCTGTCCTCACTGGCTCAAATAATTACTTTACAGCAGGGCAGAGGCTGTAACAGGTATTTGATCATGAGGTTGTACATTAAATGGCAGGAGACTTGGTTGTTTCCACTGGTGAGGATGCAGCTGCCATGGGAAGGTGTGTGCTGCATCTGCAACCATAGAGTGTGAGTGCCTCGAGGAGCACTACCAATAGTATGAGGGACTCCCAGCCACCTCTTAAACCTTTCTCTAATTTGCATGTCACCAGCTGAGTCTGTGGAGCCCTTCCTGCTCTTCCAAGGCTGCTCTTCCTCTTGCTTTGGGCAAAGCCCTTCATTAAAATTTGGGTGAGGGCAGCCCTTGATTGTCTACAGAGTACATGGCAAGACTTTTTGTTAATACTTCCTCACAGTCTAGCTAAGAACAGTGAAGCCTGATTGTTTTGGATGGGGTTAATCACAATATAGTTTGAAGTTCTCTGGTTTTGAGTTCTAGAGGTGCTCGGTCAGTATTTTTAAAACACAAAGGGTTATTCCATTGAGCTTTGGAAGGGGGAGTTGTTGTGAATTTTGTTTGCCACTGTAGGACATTTGAGATCAATGTGAATGTCCATCACTACCTGAATATGGAGCCATAGGCAGCTCTTGGCTAAGAGAGCTTCCAGTGGAGACAGAGGGAGCACAGTCAGGGTGGGTAGAAGATGTCCTCATGGAACAGCATGAGGGTCTCTTAATTTCCCAGTGTGGGGTAATGAGCTGGATTTTCCTAAAAGGAGATCAGCTCAACTACAAGGAAAAAAGAAATAGGAGAGAGGGCAGAAGAAGGCAAGGCATGAAGTGGAGGTGAAGAGAGGCTGCAGTCAAACAGCTTTGGGGAGGGGAAGGCTAGTCACAGTTGGAGGGGTGTTACTGTGTGTTCAGAAGCCTCTGTCTTGGCAGTGCTGACAGCTGTTCTTTGAGGTTTATTCTCTGGATTTAGCTTTCTGGAGGAGGAGAGCCTCATCTGAAGCTTGCTGGGTTTGGAGGGCAGTGGCTGTCTCTGGCACTTTTCTGAATCCTTGGGGAAGAGTAGACAAATAGCTTATCTGCATCTTGGTTTTCCTTTCCTCCCAATGCACGTGTTTCCTCTATTTTACCTTCTGCCACTCCTGGTAATTCTTTCACTTGCTTCCAGTAGTAACTTGGCAGCATCTGATGGGGCTGAAATGACATGATCAGGAGCTACTGCTGTCTCTATTGTTCCAGGGGCACACCAGGTGTGTTCTGGAATAACTTTAATTAAGGATAAAGCACTCCAGAAGAAGGATGAAACAAGGCATTATAAAATCGAAGTTAACAATCTTTTTAAAGGGTGAAGTTGGACATGGCTTGAGTGACAAGATTCCTTCTTGCTGCACAAGTCTCCATTTTATAATTTGATCTCCAGATGGCTGTGATTATTCTTAATCTGGAAAAAATATATTAATGAATTTTTTTTTTAATTGTTTGTGATATGGATTCCTTACATAATTGAAACTATCAGTTTTTCTTCATTTTGTTCAAAGATAAATTTGCTAGGGGACTATAGACCCTTCCTTCCTGACAGGATTGATGTCATCTTGTCAGCTGCATCATTGTGAAGTGTTTGCTTTAACTGGGTTGATAAGAGAAAGACTTGCTGAAGTTGGTTGGAGCATAAACTCTGTACTTTGAGAATTACATAGCCCATGAAAAGAGGATTCCCTTGTACTGTATAGAAATGGTTGCAGCAAAGGGAAAACTGTGAATCCTGGTGCATTTGGGCATGTTCTGAATGAGCAGAGACTGTCCTCTAAGATCATATCAAGGTAGAGGATGCTATGGGAAGGAGGCTGGCTTGTTTCAGGTGGAGGGGAAGAAAAAAGAACAAGAGTAATTGTTCTAAATCTCACATTTCTTTTATTTGTGAATAAAATAGCCTATCTCTGACTCCTTGTTTTCTTCCAGCTGGGACTTCACTTGATTTTGGTACTTCCTGGCTCTGTCTTTTTATTGGAAGGCAAGGAGATGAGAGAAGAAGAGAAGACGTTTCTTCTTTCTTGCACAGCTCTCACTTGTCCCGCCACTCAGTATCTGCTCTAACAAGCCATGCAGGGGATTCTTCTTTTCCAACTGGCAGCTCACAAAGCTTCTTTGAAGCAAGGCAGGCCCGGTGCCCGGTTCTCACTGCTGCAACTCTTTATTTCCTGTCAAATTTGTTGTGGCTTGCATGCACCACATTCTTCAGCCAGCACCCTCAACGCAGGATATTGGCCCGAATAAAACCTTAGTGAGGGAAGTCCGTATAAAAACACATCACCATCGTATCTAGGAGAAATGAGAGGAGACTCTTTTTTTTTGTTATGTTTTGTTATTTCAGGTGGAAAGTGAAAATCATGTTAATCACACTATTTCTGTAAGTGATAATGATGGAATGTTTATACATCCCATTAATAAACTTCTTCATTATGGTTTGCTCCTGAGGAAACTACTTTCTGATTAGACTGAATACTGGAGAACCCCAGTTACTGTTTGCTGGGGCATCACTGACCCCACTTCTTCAGGAGCAGTGGTCACAAAGGTAAGAAGGAGGCTTTTTTTTTTTTCGGTTGGTTTTTATCATGTCAGAGGTCTTTTGCAAAAAAATGGATCTTGCTGGTACTGCAAAATGCACCCAGATGCATTTCTTGCTCTGGCTATCCTATGCAGCCTGAGCCTTAATGTGAGCACAGCCTCTGAAGAACGCTGCAGCCGTAGCAAACCTGAGTGTGGACGAGGAGAAGCTGCATGCTGTAGACTGGTTGGACTCTTGTGGAGTTGCTTTGTTGTGAGAAGGGTGGAATAGCATGCAAAAAAATACCTTGAACTTCATTCAGTATCTGTTTATTTGACCTGCTCACAGGATTAATGGCTTAAGATAATAAGATTTCACTTCTGTGAGCTGCTTTCAGATGGTGTTTGTTACTACAGTACCTGACTGACTCAGGGGTAAGGTGGTTTCTGGGTTTGGCAGGAGGCAATCTATTCTGTCCTGTAGATCAGCAAGTTATCAGGAGAGTTACCATGCTGGTCCAGGAGCTAAAAGATTTTTTTCCACAACATAGAAACACATGGCTGCTCTTGTGGTGGCAATGAATGGGCCCAGAAATGTTACAGCTCATAAGATGTGTAACTGAAATTGCATTATTCAAGAGTGGAACAAAATAATTAGAGTAAATGGGGTCTTTGGCTATTGTGACTCCAGTGAGAAAATTCACAGGAGACAGGCTGCCTTTTTCTAATATCTTTCCTCCTCCTGCCCATCTGGACTGGGGCTTTTTGTGCCTTTTTTTCTCTCTGCCTCTTCGTTCGTGTCTGTCCCCAGCCATAAGAACTAAGGCACGCCTCCTTCCCTGGATAAAGGACTAGCACCCAGCAGTGAGGAGGAACTAAAGAGGCAGAGATGCCTTTCCAAGCTCAGTGACTACTCCTAGAGTCACAGTCTGTCCTCCCCATTGGACTTAATCCCTCTTTTGAACTCTTTTCTAGCTATTCTTGCTGTGCTGCTCT
Organism: Megaceryle torquata; assembly: GCA_024611175.1. Lineage (NCBI taxonomy): Eukaryota > Metazoa > Chordata > Aves > Coraciiformes > Cerylidae > Megaceryle > Megaceryle torquata. The sequence continues at coordinate 26,339 of JANIJG010015139.1, read as the reverse complement.
CCACCCAGCTCCCTCCTGGCCTTACCTCAGGGTGTGATCCCCCTCCTGGTAACAGGGCACTGGGGGCCACAGGGAAGACTTCAATCTCCTCCTGACACCTTGAGCACCCAAAGTACATCCTGCTGGTTACAGAGTCCCTCTGCCTCATCCCATCACTGCAATGAGATGGATATTGAAAACAACCTGCAAATCCTGTCTTCACAGAGAGGGGAGAGACCCTCTTAGCTGCCTTCAGGAGCAGAACTGTATTTCATTGCCTTGCTGACTGTGATTCTGATGAGTTTCTCATGTTAAATTGCCAGGTTGTTGGAGGTGTTTTGGTTGTGTCAATTTTTAAATTTTATCATTATCATTACTGTTGTTATTATTATTATTGTTATTATTAAGTTTCTGACTCTTTTGAGAGCAGGAACACACCAAGGGAAGAAGAAGGATATGAGGAAGTAGTGCCATTGAGATTAAAGGGACCAAATTTTGCCAGCAATCACAGCAAATATCTGACTTGCTTAAGTGAAGCCAATTACTGTATTATTGCCTCCTTTTGCACTATGCACAGTAGGGATGTCACTGGATAATGGTTTGCATGTAGAGTTAATCACTTTGATGCATTTCTGACTGATCCCAGCAAATTATGTTTTGGTTCCACTATATTAAACACAAGAGCAGGGGATTATCATTAATATATCTAAGGCACAGCATGCATAAATCTTGAATAAATCAAATATCAATTACATAGGCAGTATCTGCTGACATCTGCTTTCATCAAATAAAATATTTGAAATAGACTTTATTCCACTTTGTTAGAGTCAAAGGAATGTTAGACTGGTGTGCAAAGACCCTTACTCCAAAGAGTTGGGTTATGTAGGCGTGCTATTGCTTGCTGAGCAGCATAAAACAGCTTGCTTTTTTTTTTTTTTTTTTTTTTATTGCATTTCATTTTTTACATAAATAGCACATAGAGTAGTTCACATGATAAAGAGAGGACTTGTATCTTTTGGGAGAAGCTTTCCTGTGGATGCATTGCTAAATTCTGTTTTCAGGTATTTTATGAAGGTTGCTTCTGATGCGGTCACTGGCTGCTTCTGAGGGTTGGCTGGGTGGAGTGAGTTCAGCCTGAGATTTCCTGGGGATTGTGACAGGTGGAAAGAAAGTTACTGCCTGATTTCAAGGGAATTACAGAAAGGGAGGATTAGAAGTGGGCAGAGCCTGGGAGCCTGTAGGTGTTTGAAGGCCTGTGGGCAGGGTGAGTATTTATCTCTGAACACATCATCTCCCTGCCAGAGGCAGGTGGGGTTTTTCTGTGGCTTGTAGGAACATGCAAAGCGGGAGTTTAATGCGACGGTGAGTCCTCTTCTTACCGAGGCAAGGGCCTTACATAGCTGCAGAACAACACCCTCTATTGTGTCCTCTCCCCTAGATTTGAACACGCGAGGACCACGTCTGCACCTGTTCCTGTTCATGTGCTGCCCCAGGGGGAGGGAGGGGTCCTCCTCACTCCCTGCAAGGGCTGAGCCACCCCTCCAGCAAAGTGGATGATAGAAGTAAGAAATATGGTGTTGGCATAACAGTAGAGTGTCTTCAAATATGTTGGTTTATCCTCTTCTTCTGAAAGGTGTACCCTGAGCTCTTCCACTTCCAGCTCTACTCAGCCTGATGGAGTCTCACGTCTGCCTTAGCTTCACAAAGGCACTTCAGAGGTTCAAAATACTGCTTGAAGATCTGCAAGTTTCATTTCATGGGCTTTCTGGCTAGCAAACAATGCATCTGAAGACTCTGAGGTCATACCAGATGACTTCTCCAGGGCTTTTTGTAATATGATTAAACTTGTACACAGATGTTTACAAATACGCGTGTACACCATCCATGTAGGTGGATTTAGCTTTCTAATTTTGGTGCACCATTTGTAAAGTGTGCTTTTTTGTGAACAGAATTCTTTCTTTTCTGTCTGGACATCTGTTGAGTGTGTCAGTTCTGAAGAAAACATGCAGATATCAAAACTATATTATGTGAACACCAAGTCAAAAGGTGGAAAATAGTTCTTTGCCTTGTTTTTGGAAAGATCTGTCAGCCTTTAAATTAGTAATTTCAACAAGTGTAGAAGTCCTTTAACTTATGCATTCACAGAAATGAAAGAGTTGGTACCCTATGTATTCCTGTATTTTAATACAGCTTACTTTCTCTTGTACATAGTCCTGAAAGGCACTGGGAGCCACTGGTCCAATTCGGAGCAAGTGCACTTCTGCACAAATCTTTATACCCATTCCTGTGGTAACACCAGCAGGTCTGTGAACAGCACAGTAGTTGGTGTGTAGAAAGTGAAGCAGTGTATGTGTGAAGAATTTATAGGAGTACTGTCCTTTGAGAAACATTTTGAAAATATCTGACACTTGATATCATCTAATGCATTCCAAATGCAAAAAAAAAAAAAGCTCTTTAGAAGTGTTTTTCTCAGCCCCAGGGATGTCCTCTGTCAGAGATGGTCCAACTGTATCTAGAAAGGGAGGGACTCGACTGCAACTAGGAAAAATTAATACAGTAAAATAAAAAAATACACAAGTACTGCTTTTGTTTTGGTGGTAGGAAGTGTTTGGCCAGCATATTTCAGCCAAATATTCAAGTCTAAGTTCTTTCTTAGCATAAATTAAATATAATATAAAATATATTTATATAAATTAAAATATAAGGGTTTAAATTCTCTTCTTAGCTGCCTGGTACAATTCCCCTTGCCTTCTGTGGGTGTTATACCTGTGACATTGGAAACAGGTTCTTGTTCCCCCTTGCAACGTAAGTCCTGTTACTTCTGCCAGGTGTCATGGAGGTGATAGTATGGATTTACAGTGATGTAGCCACGTAGAATACTTACACTGTTGCAGGAGGAGGAGCTGTAGGTCACTTGAAGACAGGTACATGTTGTTTTTACATGCATTGGGCGGGGGGAGAGGGGTGTTTAACAGCTTTAGAGAGAATTCATGGTAAGAACTGGCTTGCAAGGCAGAGATCTTGTGTCTGAGAAAGGGGTTCAGAGTGTTGAAACGTATGTTACATTGACTCTTAAGGCCTTTCTATAGGAAAACTAGACCTGGCTCATGTCACTGTGCAAAAAAAGATCTGGAGTGGCCATCAGAAGTAGAGGTCTTTGGTTTTGCCCTCACAGTGGTTTAAGTCTTCTTGCTTCGACATGGGTGTAGATATGTGTGGCGCCTTGCATCCACGGCACCTACACAGGTGTTCCTGTGCCAGTAGAAGGGACAAGTGAGATCAGGGAGGGATTTCATGTCAACATTTACAGCCAAGTCACATTTCATGTACACAAAGTACAAGGGGAACGGCATTTTTAATTTGATTTTTATAGAAGATTTTCACTTTTTTTTTTTCCTAAGGGAGGTATGTGAAGCATGAATTTTATCTCACAGTATCACAAGCACTTTGCCCACAAGTCAGCAAGGTGGCCTTTCATTTACATTTCATACAATTTCATTCTTTATTTTGCTGAAGTTTATTTTAATCTTGGTGGAGTCTCGTTACCTGAGTCAGCTGCCACAGGCCACTAGTATGGAACAGATCTGAACCTGGAACAGATCTGAATCTCGAGATCAGTTATAATGTTAGAAGATACAAAAGAGGGAGAGGTGAAGGGAAAGGTGGGGACAAGTGCAAAAAGGCTATTGCCAACTACATCTAGCTGCTCAGGCCATCCATGAGATGGATAGGAGCAGCCAAAAGTGACAAGCAAGGAGAGCACTGCCCAGTGCCATTGGTCTTCATGTCTCTGGAACAGCCCATAATTGTGTCAAAAGTTCAGGGACATGGATCAGTAGATAATAACATGAGAAAATACTGGACATGGTGTTTCATACAGTCTTCCATCTGATCCCAGCCTTCCTGTCCCACTGTCAGTCCAAACAGCTCAAGACCTTTGTGCAGGGCTTGACCTCCCCTTTGCCACAACCTCTGAGCCCACTGACAGAGTTTTCAAGGATGTGACAAAAATATCTCCTATCTTGTCACATGAGGTAGCTCGTTTTAAGGAGAAACCATTCCCAACATTGTGTGAAATTTGGATTGAAAGGAAAAAAAAAAATGCACAGGGTATTTATGTATTTACATTTGTGCAAGATGGATGGAGATTGAAAATGCTGCCTTTTTTCCCTGACCTTGTTTCTTTTTCTGCTGGTTTAATTGGTATCTAGCAATTACTTAAAGTGGCTAGCAATGATAATGTAAGTATTTAGAGTCATTAGCAACTCCTCATGTTGGAAAATAAGCCTATTGAATATTAAATTAAGTCAGGCTGCTTAATTAATACCGTTTCAGGGCTGTCCTAAAGAAATTTCCCTACTCTGCAGGTCTACACAGATGGCAGAGTGCACACTCAGAAGCTAAACTGCAGGCTTTGAATGAAGCTGGCATGATGTGTTATCAAAAGCATTAAGATTTACGTAGTGTGGGCAGTTTGCAAGACCGACCTTCTGCAAGAATGCACATGGCAGGCTTCGCAGATCTTTTATATTTATTTATATGTACAGACACATATATAATCTGCCTTTTAGTTAATTAGCTAATGTTTGTAAAGTACTTTGAGGACTAAGTGCTGTATAAGTGCTAATTATTATTATTACCATCTCTCAGTATGCCTTAGTAGACAAGGTCAACCAAGAAGACACTGAGGAACATATCTGCTCATGAGGCCTGGGTAGACTGTTTGCTCTTCTCCCGCCTTCCCCCACACCCTGTGGCAAAAAAAAGATGCTGTCCTAACACCGGTAGAAAGCAGTGGAAAGGACTTCCTTAGAGAAGCAGGTTGGTGAAACCCTCCACCATATTGCCTGGGAAGCCCAGTTAAGTGTCTGTCACTGGACATCCTTAAGAGCACGGTAGACAAACTGGTGTCAAGGAGGACCTAAAAGTGTCTTTTCCTGCCTCAAAGGACCAGGATGTGTGGGGTGATTTCTGGAAGGCCCTCCTGAGCACCAGGATAAGGTGAGCACCTTCTGCAGTCTGTAAGTTTAATGTTTTCCTGTGTACACACAAGTCAAAATGCCCTTAAGCCAAACAAGCAAAGCAGGACAGCACAAAATGTGCAGATGTTTCTGGCCCAGCTTGAAAACTCTCCACAGAAGCAATGAGATTTTTTTGCAATCCTTTTAAAAAAACATCTGATGGCATTAGGCTGCTCCATTACCCAACACACCCTTTGCTGGGTGTTATCAGTCCCGTAGCCAAGTGGGCAGCACTTCTGCTCACAGACCACCAGATCTTGCAGCCATATGCATCAGCACAAGCTGACTTCACATTCATATTTGTATTTAACACATGCACACACAAATATGTTAAGAGACATCTATGTGTAGGTATCTGTGTGAGTGAAAGGAGGAGCGAACCAAGGTAATGAAAGGTTAAAGAGAAGCCCAAGAGCTTGGCATCAGACTCCATTTGGACAGGTGCTGTCTGTGAGAACAATAGAGCAAATTGCATCGTTTTTTATTTCTAGGCATCTGACTTAAGATTTAATTTCTTTTAAATCTTTGTTTCCATACCTGCATGTAGATACATCCATGGTAACAGGGATGTATGGTGATATCATTTGATGTGGTATTTGGTTAAGTATATCTTATTATCTTCAAACTTTTTAATTGCTGGCAGGTAGTGACTGGTTCTCAAAACTTCTGCTTGCCAATCTTGAACTATTATTCCTTGTCTTTACCAAATGAAGAGGCTTATGATTTTGGCTTCACAGCATCCTTTCATTTGTCTCCTGTTGTAAGAGCTAGGTCTAGAGCACTGCATGTTTTTATATTTAACATCAGCTCCTTCCTCCAGCAAACCCCACAGCACTGCCAGGAGCACGCGGGAGGACAGGGTCCAGCACACACAACTCTGTCTCTGCCAGAAATGCCCCTGCTTGTCTGTTGTCATCATTCTGATAAAAAACATGGACCCTGAATCAAAGGAGTTAACTTGACCCTGTCAGAATGTTTGTGCTGAAGAGTTAAAATGTTTCAGGTGGCTGAAGACAGGTTTCAGCCTGGCTCATCCCCTGGCAGCAGCCACCGCTACAGCCTGGTTTTGTTAAACTTTTGCTAAAAATATGGATAGGGGAAAGAAGGAAAATCAGTTAAAGCACTAGACGTGGTAAACACAAAACAATGCTTTCCCTTTCATATGATTTGCTTTCACTGCAGGGAATTTTTGCTAACTCCCTTTTAGCTTGAAAGTCTTTTAAAATTACTTAAAATAAATAGGATTAATGTTCTTTGGGGGAGAAAAGAAACACAGTTAATTGAGATAGGCCGGAGTTGCTATTTCTATTCTTGCAGCTAAAGTTCAAGTCTTCTTCTCCAATGCCAAAGCAAACACACAGGGAAGGGGAAAGAAAAGACCCAGGAATAGTCAGCACTGGAGAAAGAAACTGTTTTTTCCACTCACTGGCTGGTACAGTCCTGACAGATGCCCTAATACCTGACAAACTCATCTCTCCTGGATCATTTAAGGTGTTTCTTAGTCTGTCTTTTTTTTTTCTGGTCACAGAAGGCTTGCAAAAGATGGAGTCTTGCCTGGCGTGATGAAATCTTTATCAGAGGATACAGAAGTCAGATTGAAGAAGAGTGGAAGTAGGGCAAGGAGCGAAAAGGCAAGAGGGAGCAACATGAGAAGCAGCAATGCAAGACCAGTACTGCCAGTGTCGCAGGACTTCAGCAAAGCTGGTGAAGAGGGGACCATTACCAGAGTCTTGTGGTCTTGGTCACTTGGCTCAGGATCTAAATAATCACTATCAGGCCAGTGAAGATGGTGGCTCTGGAAAAGAGGAGATAGTGACTGTGATAAACAAGAAGAAGGCACATTGACTCAGTCTCTTGTTAAACCCTTACGCCTAATTTCTGGCCTTCCTTCCCTCTTCCCATGGATTGCCCACTTTCCCCTCTAACCTGCACACTGTCCCTGGAAAGGACATACATTAGTAAACCTCACCTAACTGGGACATATTACATAGGAACATGTTTACAAGGGCATGTAGCAGTAGGACAAGGGGCAATGGTTTTAAACTAGAGAATGATAGATTTAGGTTGGACATTAGGAGGAAGTTCTTCACTGTGAAGGTGGTGGAGCACTGGAACAGGTTGCCCAGGGAGATGGTGGAGGCCCCACCCCTGGAGACATTCAAGGTCAGGCTTGACTGGTCTCTGAGTGACCTGATCTAGTTTAAGACCTTCAGAGGTCCCTTCCAACCCAATGCATTCTATGATTCTATGATATTCCCTTAAAACTTTTTCTGGGTGTTACAACTAAAATGAGGTGTGACTGGCAGTTAGGCTTTGGTTCCCATAGAGCATCTGGACCTCTGCCCAGTGACACCCTGCATAGGAACAGGCGCTGTGGAACTGGGGGGGCTCACGTCAGGTGGCATTGAACAGGACTTCTCTAGCTCCTGCTGAATCCTGTGGGAAATGAGAGCAGGGCCTGGGCCCCCCTGAACTTCTGTCCTATACATCTTCCACACTCTGCTAAGTGTTCTTGGGCTTGTTCTCTACACCTGTGCTGAGCTGAAACTACAGGTCTTTTATTTGCTGTCTCCAAAAAACAAGTGTCCCAAATTCACCTTCCTGTGCAGTGTTCTGTCTGCCCTCGGTTTTTCCAATAAATGAGTAATCACCATTTTTGGTGAAATGGGATAATTGGCTGGAGAATATATAGGTATAGATCGTATTATGTATGTGTGTAGATGTATAACAAAATTATGTTACATGTATATTTATATGTATGTTATATCATCATGGTATTTTATTATATAAATGTATATTATAACAGCATTCAATTACAGTAATTATTGAAAAGTTAATATGTCATTATATTCTAATGATATATCATTGTATTATTATTATTTATAGCTTTATGTAGGAGCTCAGGAGATATCTTGGATGGCTGAATGAAGATTAAACATAAATCCTAAAGCTTAGATGCTCAATTAATGTCAATGAAGCCCTCAAAGTGCAAAATGAACATATTTTTTTCTTTTCTTTTTCTATAACTATGGATTTTCAAGGTAAATAATTTCCCTTCAAAACTCTTCTGTACAATATACTTTGGTTAGTTGTCAGAACCATCCATTGCCAAAGAAAAATTGCTTGTATTGGAAGGGTTACTGTGAAAACAGAAAAGCACAGAGAAAGGTGGTGAATATACTTCGTTATGAGAGATGGTAAATTGTCTATGTAAGATACTGGTTAGTCTATAAAAGAGAAGCTTGGGTAAGCCTGGCAACAGTCTGAACATTGCAGAGAAAATTCCTAGGGAATGACTTTTACTGCTGTTCATACCAGTAGAACTGGAGGGCACTCCCTGAAATAATTAGGTAGTGAGTTTAAATCAGCTGAAAGTAAGTTTTCCTCCCTCCCCCCACCACCCCACTTCCCCAGCACCCCCAGTGCAGGATTATAGTGTGAAACTCCTTGTCACAGGATGTTGTGGAAGCCAACAGTATAAATAGGTTCAAGAAAGGATTAGACAAATGCATGGAGCAGTCTACTGGGAGCTATTAAACATGATGGTCCAGATGCAACCTCTGGCTCTGGAAGTCCCAAAACTGCTGATTGCTGGAATCTGAGAGGTTATGCCAGAGGAGGGATCACTGTAATTGCCACGTTGCTTATATTTTCTTGTGAAGCACCCATTGCTGACCAATGGGGGAGATGAGATACTGGGTTGGATGCACAGTCAGTGACTCGGAATGGCTCCTCTGATTTTATATTCTCAATTTTTGTACAATGAAGGGAGAAGTTACCTCCATTTTCTCCCCTTTACAAACTGAAATTCACTAGTGCCAAGAAATTCAGCTTTCTGAGGGCTCAGGCCACTCAGGACAGGCTGCTTGTAGCAGGCACAGGCAAGTATAACATATTCCATACTGGCCTCTGTGGCTGCCCAGGGCCAAGTGAGCATGCAGCCCAGATCAATGGCTGGGTCCACTGCTTCCTTCTGGCTGCAAATGCAAATGCGCATTTCCTTGTATGAGTAAAGACACTTGAACAATGTTGACTCCAACCTTGTGGCTGGAAATTCAGGAAGAAAGAACTGTATTGCTTGTTCTATCCCCTTCACTGGAGCAGGTAGGAAGGGATTAAGCAGCAAGGTTGGTGGATGGAGGAAGGTTCAGCTGCCTGCATATACAACAGCACCAGTTACTGCTCTAAAAGCTGACTGGAGAATCTTAGAGTTGGGGATTTTATGCAGCATTGACCTTGTTTCATTTGTAGCAGTGAAGGAAACCTCCTGTAAATCCAGGTGTTTCTGTCCTCACTCCAGACTGGTACAAAGTCTGACCTCACGCAGCCTGGCCTGGAGAGAGTAAGTTTATTCACACTAAAGGATGAATTAAACAGGCTGCAACCCACCTCGTTTCCTCACATAGCATTGAAATAGTCCTGGGTAGACCTTTGGTAGAATTCAAATCTACACTGAAGGAGCGAGGAAGGAGCTGAGACTGGGTGGGTTGTCCCTTGGGCAGTATCCTCCAGGGTTAGATTTTGGGAGGGTCTATCTAGGGCTAAGCACTCTGTGATCAGGATAAGCTATGATGCAGACTTAAGCGTTTGCTGGAAGGACTTGAACCTAGGGGCCTGGACACAAAATAGCTGAAGTTGGAAGCAATCTGGGGACTAAGCTCTTCTTTTGAACCACCTCCAATGCATATGTGTTTACCCAAAGCCATCCACCACTCTCTCTTCCCCCTGGCATCCCCTCCCCTAATTTTTCATAATTGTTGCCAGTGGAGATTTGTATTAAAAAAAAAAAAAAAAGAAAGCTAGAGGAGGAGAGATTGATCCCTTCTGCAAATGCAATAATTCAGAACGGGGAATGCCCTGTTAAAGTTTCTGCCTTGACGTGTGTACATGAAACATGGCCAAGTGACGGTTTCTGTGGGAATTGTACATTCGAATTTTCTGCCTTTTATGTGGTTAAATCCTCGACCACGACGTTGCATTAAATAGTCAGGTTTCTTTTTAAATTAGTTGTTGTACCCATAAAGCTTAAAGTTTTGCTTCTTTAGAAAGGTGGGAGGGTATTTGTGTGTTTTTCTGCTAGGGCGATGACATGGCGGTTTACTTTAAATCTGAGGATGGAGGATATGCTCAGATTTCTGCTGGAGTGAAAGGAGCAGGGGGCAGGGTATTTGGATCTCTTTCTAGCAAGAACGCTCAGCAGCAGGGGTGTACTGCCAGACCAACAGCAGCTAGTCTAGGGGACAGGGCTGGGCCTTGGGATTTCCTGTTGTGATACTGAATTTCATCTCTGAATAAGCCATTCCAAACTTGCTCCAACTTGTAGAGCCCACCAGTTTTGTCTGCTCTTCCCCCCACCTCCCCTCCTCCGAGTATTTGCTCTACAACCGCTGAGAAGTGCTGTGAGTCACCTTTGTAGAGAAATGACACCAGCTGCCCCCCCCTCCCATTAAAAACCAACATCACAAGCAGCATTATTTGCTGCAGTGGTTGAGACTCTCTCCGCAAGCCAAGTATCGATCTGATGTTAAACTCTGGTTTCCCATCAGCCCCTATAGGAACCTACAGAAAACTGGGAGGTAGTGTGGGGAAGCTGGCACCATGTCCATTTGCTCTGTACTTTCAAGGCTGCCAGTGCTGGAAGTTTTAATGCCAGTAGAGATGCGGGCTGTGGTCCATTGTGATGTAAATTGGAAGGGTTTCACAAAATGTGTTTGTATTTTATGTCAGCAGTAGGCTGAAAGGTGAAGGCTTAAACTTGAAAATATATTTTCTTTTAGTTGGTGACAAGTAAAAGAAAATGGATGTTTACAGGTCCTGTGAAACCCATTTGCTTGTGCTGAGTTCATTATTGCAGTCCTGAAGCAGTTTTAGGGCTTCTCAGGCAGCAGAAATGATCTCCCATAGCACTGAGCAATGTCAGGTAGGCTGGGGAGAGAGAGTGCTGGGTTTTGGTTTTGGCTATTTTTTTGGGGTTTTTTTTTCTTTTTTTCTGCTTTTTAGTTACGCTTCTTTTGGATACTGTTCCCAAATGTGTTCCTTGAAAATACAGGTTCCAACTTCCAGTAGCCACCAAAAGCTGTTAAACCTCTCAGACCAGGCCTCTGGTCCTGATGGCAGGCAGATACAGCTTGGAGCCTTTCTAGGCTTGTGATGGAGATCTGGGGATGAAGGGGAATATAAATTACCAAGGTTTGTACTTGTGGGAGCTTTGACCTCCATTTTCTTCTTCAGCATTTTGAATTTCCACATTTCCTATGGGCAGAACCTTACAAATTAGATGGAGGGGAATTCATTCGCTCTTCCCTTTTCTCGCCAAAATTGCATTCAGATGCTTTTGACACCCCAAGACTGAAATGAGGCAGGTACCTGTGATCCTGTTTGTGCACATCAATGTTTATCCCCACAGGATGAGCTTGGGGCTCTGTACTCAGACCTGGTGGCTAGGTAAAAGGCAACTGGTCATAAAACAACTTGAAAAGAATGTCAATATATTTGCTTGGGTTTACCCACCAGGTCCTTGAACAGCTTGTGATGTTTTTTAAAAGGCAAATGTCCAATTTCTTTCACTACCCCCAGAATAAAATCCCCTCCACTTGAGCGGGTGTACCATTTGCCTTGTGCTTCTGGAAAGAGGAACTTCAACCTGTACGTGTCCTGGCAGAGAACCCTTGGGTACCTCCACGGGTTTTTCCTCCTTAACAGGATTTTCTGGCATGTTTGAGAAAGTTTTCTTCTCATTCTTCCTCTGACAGCTCTAAGGGCACAGGCAAGGACACTGTCAGCAGGGAAGCTGAGTTTATTGGCTATGGATCCTGTGATTTGGATACTTTCTGCCCTTTTTTGAAACAGTTCTTTGGTTTTGAAAGCAAATAGTGGCTATAATATAGTGAATTGGACACTAAATTTCTATTAAATCTTAAAAACTAAAATAGAATCCATTAGGAGTATCTTGATATTGGTGTGAAAGGAGACGTAAATTATCTACTATCATGCCTGAAATGCGAAAGCTAATCATGTTTGGCATCAGGCCAAATGCCATTAAAGTAATTATTTTTAATCATCAGCACTTGGTGACATGAATACTCATATTTGTTGATTTACTGTAGAAAGCACTTTACATAGTAAATAAAAAGCTGAGAAAATATACATTTTGTTTTAATGATAATAATTATTATTCAGATAAAAAGGCATTTGCTTTCAGTTAAAAGTGTTGGTTTCTGTCCCCATCATCAGTCAATAGAATCGGCCCGATCTAATGCCTGTCATATTAAATGGGAAGTCCACTGCCTGTGGAGGGGCTTGGATCCTATTCCTCTGTGAATCCTACATTTCTTTATTCTTTCAAATTACTAATTTTGGGTTCTCCTGAACTGTGGCTGTTGAACAAGGCCTTTGTTTCGGACGGGGTTAAGTTGACAGAAATTCAAGCTGAGGGATCCTATGCGCATAAAGGCAGTAAAATATTGTCAATGGCCTACGTGACTTAGGTTAAAAATCCCAATTTTAGCTTATTTTCATTAGGCTTTCAGTGAAGCTGAGACTCCTAATTGCCTATATGAGTTCTGTAAGTGGAGATGTAAGTGCCTTGCTTATTTGGGACCACTGGAAATCACGTGTCTTCTACGGGAATACAGCTGTATATGCTGGCATTGTGTGTCAAAATGTCACTCTGAAATTTGGAAACAATAAGAGGACCAGCAATACATTCAGTAAACATCTCATGAATATGGCTGATCCATATCTATACCGGACCTCCATCTCCCAAAAATATGCCTCTGCATTAAAGGAAGTACAGCTTGATTTTACAGGCACAGACTCTTTCGGTATAAAACACACAGGGTTTAGGTAAAAAATGACTTAATTAAGCAATAAGGAAGTCCAAATTCAGCATGCGCTGGCTGGAAAGACCTCAAATATATGAAAGCAGTTCAGGGAGGGGAAAGGATTATTAGTGAATAAAGCAAAAGCAGCAGCAAAACAAAAAGTGTAGGGCTGTTTATGATTTTAAGGAAACAGGGAATGATTAGTCAGTGTTAATTACAGTAGAATAAAAAGCTTATTACAGGGTGTGAGAGGGTGTGGGAGTAGCGTGCAATTTCCTTTTGCTCTAGTTTTTGCCCACATTACACAGTGTGACACTGAGCCTGACATGGCTTGGCAGAGGTTTGCTGTGTTGCTGTGGAAGGGGTTATTGCTCCCCTGCAGCCTCCCCGTTCTTCTGTCCACACCCAAGCCCCATTCTCAAATTGCAGACCTTCTTTGAGCCTCTCCTTTCTGCAGAGTATGGTCTATATGGCCAGCCTTTGTAGGATGATATCTATTTTATCTAGACAAAGCTCGCTCTGGTTGAGGGATGCACAGCTTTCAGATGGCCTCTAAGCATTGAGGTATCACTGCCTCTTTCTGTCTCCCAGTTTGGAGCATAGGTGTATGTGGAAGGCTGGAATCACAAAAGTGCTTTTAATACTATCCCACAGATTAGCCCAGAGCTTGAAATCGGGTCTTTCTAGCCAAAAAGTCAAGGTAGAAGTGCTTAAATAAAAATGCATCAACTTTCCCATAGTCCTGACTTGTGGAATCATAATATGGGATTATTTTGGGCCATTTCTTAAAAAACCCAACCAAACAAAAAAGACAAACACTTTACTGGGGGGAGGGTTAAGAATGCCTAGTAAGTGTTTTCAACTAACCTAGGTCAAAAGACGGAGATCAAAATTTACAGTATTATTTTAACTGGTTGTGTTGGATTTTTCTGAATGCCCAAATGTTAACAGATAGTTGGGCTAATGCTAAAACAATATGCTTGATATTCTTGTATATTCTCATTCTTTTCCCTTAACAAAGCCAAGACAGGTGGAGAGATGCTCTTTTCTGACAGTGATGCAGTCCTATGTTAAACAGTAATTTAGGTAAATTCATAGTTTACTAGTGAGAAAAGATAGGTTCCCATGTCAAATAGTTCTTTAGATGATTATGCCTTATCCTGCAGGCAGTTCCAATATCAGCCTGACTGATTTCTTAGCAAAATTTCAAGAGGGAAAAAAAAAAAGTTTTGGATTTGGACTTTTTTCATTAAAATTTGAGGGGAGAAAATTTCTTTTCTTGAGTTTTTAATATTTGGCTTGATTCTGAAATGTATTATCCATCAGTTTCAAATTTTAACGGCAAATGGGTTTATTAAGCGGTCTCTCAAATGTTCCTTTTAGAAAAATTTCAATGTATAGTGCTAACTCAGTTTTCTGAGTTGCTTTGTTTTGGTTTTTGTGTTTTGTGGGGTTTTTTTTTACATTTTATACAAAAACACAACATTATAAAATCTTAAGAAATAAATGTATTTCAAAAAGGAAAATTCAAGCTGGACTACTGGATGATTTTGAACTGTTCACCCTATAGTATTTTTCTTTTCTATAGGAACTTTCAACAAGTATTGCGTGAACTTGTGAAAGTTTTTGATTGACTGCTTCTGACTATTCTTTCAAAGTTTTTCTTGGCACGTCCCATTAATTTCATAGCCCTTTACCCAGCTTTACCAAATCTTCCTACATTGTTTTCCTTCCATAGCATTTTTCTTACCCATCTTCTCCCTAACATTTCAGAAAAAAAAAAAAAAAAAGGTGCTTTTAACCCTTCCCATGTCCCACTGTTGCGTTTTCTCAGATTGCTGAACAAGGCACTGTGTAAATTAACTGAAATTTACACTTGCACTTCCCATGGCCAATAATCGGTGCCCCGTCTGGCTTACGTGAAAAGCACGCTCTGCGCTCAGGGTGCTTCACTAAATCCTCTCCTTCTCCTCATCAGCATGCAGCGCCCAGCTCTTTGGCTTTTGAAGTCTGCATGCTCAACTAGCCAGAGAGTGTCAGTGGCAGAGCAGATTTGCAAGAAGTGTCAACGTGGGTTACCTTCGACGTTAGCTAGATGGTGCTAAAGAATTTTTGCTTGTCGTTGCTAAGGAGAGCATTTGGAGCGTGGCCCTTCTTTCAGGTCCTGGGCTTGGAATTGAGAAGTAGCGCTTTTGCTTGGTCCTAAATGCAATCTAAACTGCAGCCAGTGCATACAAGAACTTAAAACTGGTGAAAGACCTGTTCCGGAGCACTTGATGAATTAGGCCGATTGGTTTCAATGACTTCAGTGAACTGTGGATCAGCCCCAGGAGCTTTATGCTTACTTTGACATAAAAGAGGGGTGGTTTTGCCAGCGGAGGACTCCCTCTCCTGTGCTTGTTTCTGATCTGCTGGAGTAAAGATGGGCTTCCAGCAACCAGCAGGCACTTCACGTTTTGCTCTCGCAGTGCTTGTCTTGAGAGACTGAAAATTTCCTTTTACCTTTTGGACCTGTATCCTACAGCAGCTTGGAAATTTTTAGATGTAAACAATTTAGAAAACAAACAAAACCAAATGCCACCCCTCCAACTTGCAGTAAGTGCTCTTTGAGCCCAGGTTTCCTTGGGTTTTGAGTACTGCTGTTTCAGATTAACAGAGTCCTGGCTCTGATAAATACTAACAAAGTGTAACGAATGATCAAAGCTTCATTTACAACCCAATGAGCTTGAAATGATTGATCTGGATGACATAATAATGATAACCAGTGAGATGAGGCATGCAGGACTCTACCCCTCCAGGTACAGGGAGAAAGGAGCAGGTATTAAAAATGACTCCACTTCTTAGGTCATCAGGTTATTCCCATTCTGATATAAGTGGAGGACAAGCGCAAGACCTTTGTTTTCCCCCAGAAGAGCCCTGCAGCTGCTTTGGACTGTTTGTATCCCTTTGATAGTAATTCACTGTTTTGATCACAAAGTCTGTGACCCAGAAGGTAAGACTGAGTCATTCATGATCATGTCCTGTGCTGCTGGGAATCTAAGACTCTTGCCTGTAGTTCAAAGCATGGTGGAGGCTCAAATGTTGTTGTTTGTAAAGCCTGTGCAAGGCTGTAATCACGGATGTGAAAGGATATGGATATGTTTAGCGCGTGGATTTTGACATCTAGAGGTTTCCTGTCATATTCCAGAAGATTGGCTAGATAATTTACAGCAAGATATCTTGGACATACCATAACTACAATCTCCATTGGAGCCTGGCTGCCTGTGATATCATGATAACCTCTCCAACAACAGCATGTCTCCTTAGAACCTTCCAGAATCATGCTTCCAGAAGACTTCCTTTTCTCCTACAAAACAGAAGTGTCATTCTACTGGCCTTAGACTTGGCAGATGAGAAAGAGTGAGCCTCCCTTGCCATGGTCTCTTTTTTTTCTTCTTTTCAGTCCTTCAGACTGAGAAGTGTGCCTGGATGTGTGGAATGCTCCCATTTCTCAGCACACTTTAAAGAGAAGTCACCCTTCTATGAAGTCAACAGTACCTACCCTTTATTTCTATCAGGTTGCTTTTCCAAGGTACCAACGAAAGGTCTTGTAACCCCAATGTCTCCAGTTCAGTGCTACGGAAGATAGTCTATTCATGCAAGTAGGAGATGCCCTCACAGCACTGTGAATATCTTTGCTCTACTGGTCGGGTCCTGATGTGGTGTCACTTGTTCTGGATTTACAGCAGCCAAGGACCACTTTAGGGACAAGTCCTCTTCTGCCACTGCACCATTGATAGCCACCAACCACTTCTTCCTTTCCTTCCTTCTCTCAGAAAAAAATCATGACAGTCAAGATAAATTTGTTCACCCATGGGCCAAGGAACATTAGTGTTTTAGTTATACTGGGCTGAATCCTCATCAGGATTCAAATAAAGAATAACACCTTACAAGTCAAGAGTCCTCTTCTCGTTTACAGTCTGAGACCCTTTTTCAGTGTGACACTGAGAGGATATTCTCAATAACTATGTTTAGAAGATAATTTCTCTAGGTTTCCCATAAAGTTGACAAGGAAACAGTCAATCCCTCTGGAAGGCAATTACAGTATTTAGTTATGAATCTGAATTGACCTATGGAAGGCCATATTTTTTTTTTACTCTACCCCTTCACCATCCCTCCATCTCTTCCTCTTGCCCCTCTAGGGACCATAAAGACTATTCCAGGTTAATCACCTAAAGCAAAGTGCTTAAAATCTGGCCAGTGAGTAGCATCTCATGTCACCACTTTCAGCACTAACTCCAGATTTAGTTCATCCAGCTATTCCTTGAGGAGTTCTTCGAAGTATCTCCATCTGTTTGTCCAACCTAAAAAAAAAACATTAGTAATGACAAGAAGGACTGACTGTGGACAGGCATGAGCACTTTTCTAAAGATTTCTAAATTACCCCAAAAGTCCTTTTACCCAAACAGTGTTACCATATATGACAGTTGAACTCAGACAGTTCTCTGAGCAGTGAGTTCAATTAGCTTTAATATTTTCAACATTTAAATAGTTAACAATAAACAAAGTTCTTTAGAAGCAGAGGGGGACAATTACATGTGCATCTGATGAAGCTGTCAGGCAACAATGGAACAACAACAACAACAAAAAAACAACAACAACAGCAAAAAACACACACACACCAAAAAAAAAAAAAAAAAAAAAAAACCCACCACAGAAAAAATCTCTAATTGCTTCCAGACGATGCCTTTTCCATAGGGCTGTGCAAGAGCAAGGGGAGCTCATGCTCTGACAGAGGGACTGCTCCAAAGCAGAGGGGAGGTTGCTGCAGCCCCCACATCTCTCCAGTCCTGCCTGATAACCTCACTCCTGGTGGAAAAAAAAAGTTACTTGTTGTAAAATATCCCAGTTCTCCATCTCTCCACAATATTCCTCACTAACGGGAAGCTTGAGAAGATCTAAATGCCCATGGCAGCGAGCCAACAGATCTAGGTCTACTGCTGAATTTCTTCACAATCATGGGCTCGCCCTGTGGCTTCTCTGACTCTCTGTTCAACCTGTCAGTAAAATCTGAGATAAATCTGAGCTGTTGAGGGCCATATTTTGTTAGCTGATTTGTCCAGATCCTATAGTAGCAAGTGGCATCTTCTCATTGATACAAAGATAAATTCCTGCAACTTTCGATGGACCCTGAGCTAGAAGTATAACTCTAACACAAACTTCCCTGCTTTGTTATCTTTCACATTGTTGTCTGGTGTTTGTTCATCTCGACGTTGGCGGAAAATAAGGTTCGTGTATTTTTTGCTGCAATTGGAAAACAAAAGCAGAAGGCGCTGAAAGAGACAGCAGCAGAGAGTACTGAGGAAACTTCACTAGCTGCAAACAGCATTAACAGTCTGCCAGAACCAAGGAAGGAATGGTAAGGTCATATATTCTGTGATGACATGTGGGAGGGCTTCTACTTCAACTACCAGGACACAGCTCCAGCAAGTCTGGCTACTGGTCCAGCCCTAGCTGTGATACCAGCCTCAAAGGTGACTTTTTGGGAAAGCTCAATTTCTGAAGAAGTATAGAAAAATAATTGGCGTGGCAAGACTGTCAAAGTATTTAGTGCTCAGGTTCCACAGACCTAATAAACTGCTCTCTGAAGCCTCCACCAGCTTCAGCTACAGGAGCAGGCTACAGGCCTGTGTTGTACTCTGCTTTGGCTCAGCCTCGGGCAATGCTTGATCTGACTTTTCTGATATTTAAGTGGTAAGCATTAGAAATGCAGGTTAAAATGAAAGCTTGGTCTTAGGTTACAGCTGCATGAGGTGGTGTTACTGAGGTTATTTCTCTCTGGGAAACTCTGTATCAGCGCTTATCAGTCCACAGTGAAGATACTTATCTTAGGTGATTGACTGAGGCCAGTCAATACTATCAGGTGCTGATGTCTTTTTCTGTTTTAGATTGGTGGTTTTTTTAAAAAAAATCTCACTGTGGAGTCAAAACTACTTAAATATTCTATTATAGAAAAATGTATGCTCAACATGTAAAATTAGCAGTTGAATTGTATTTATAACCGTGTACATTCACGTACTGCTACAGGCCCAGAAGTTAAAAGCTAATTCAATACTAAATGTCTGGATTATAGTGGAATTGTTAACAGTGTATGTGAACAACATTTTATATCAGGACTTAAACAAGTCTCCAGTAAAGCAGTTTTGTGGCTTCTTGCAGTTGGAAAGATCAGAGAGTGTAATAAATGGAGCCCAAAGAAATTGATGACCCAAACAGGAAAGAGATCTACAGGAACATCTTGAGTGAATTCATTGCTACGTATTAACATCCAGTGGAGAAATGGTCTCAGAAAGCCTCCTTTCATCATCTATGCAGCAATTTTAGGTAAAGGCCCTTGAAAGTGAAACTGTTTAAGTTAAACAGAAGCTTTGTGTTTCAGACAGATTCAAGAATTGAGGTCACTGTCAACAGTCACTGCAGGGAAGACAGTGGAGATTTGAGATATTTGTAAAGCACCACACTTCATCTAGAGCCTTTGACACTTGTGGCTGAACTGGTGTAATTGAGTTTATGAGGGCCCATCATCTATTTCAGCCTGAAGTCAGCTGAGTTAATTTAAGGCAGAGCTGACTGGCTGGCACAGGAGAGCACTTGAAACCTACCCCAGCCATTACTGCTGCAGTCTGGCTCACTGCCAGCACCGAGTCTACAAGGAGTTGGAGTATATTTAGCTTCAGTTTCTTCTCTGCCCATTCAGTGTACACGCTGACCTATGCCAGCTGTGACTCAAGTCTTCCCAGCCCCTATTTTTGACATCCTCCAACCTGCTTGCTTGTTTAGATTCACACGGCATGCTAGTGTGGGACTTCTCTCCACCTGTGAAAATCTGACTGTGCAGCAGGCTCACTCAGAATCACAGACTGGTAGGGCTTGGAAGGGACCTCTGGAGATCATCTAGTCTGCCCAAGCAGGGTGACCCAGAGCAGGTTGCACAGGAATGTATCCAGGCAGGTTTTCGAAGCTTTCAAAGAAGGAACTCCAGATTTTTTGGGCAAGTCATTTAATGCCTCATACTTAGTTTGCAGATCTGCAGAACAAAAAGTAACTCCACAAGTGCCCCTAGGATGCTGGAGTGTTTGCACACCACGCTGGTTTCTCTGGGGAAAATGGCAGTCTTACCATAGTCTTACTTTGAAATCGTTAAACAGGGTAGTAAAGTGCCTATCTTTCCAAATGTAGAATAATAGAATCCAAATATATCCAAAATCTATGATTCTGTGATTCAAGTTTTACTTGTTTTGTAGGATGATAAGGGGTGTTTTCCAGGTACTCGCATGATGATCTCACTTTACCTGCATTTTAAAATACTTTTTTTTTTTTTTAACAGTTTAACAGCAATAGTCTTTAAAATGAGTTTACTTGGGGCAGAGCTGGGGAAAACTGAACATATTTAATATAGCATATAACATGTATTTGTAACATCAGTCAGACAAGTCAGACAGGGACCATGTGTTTAATAATCCAAGAAGGGTTAAAGCTCTGCTGTTTTGACCAAAAAAATTTAGTCCTTTCTATATTTAGGGAAAAGTGTTTCAGAATGTAGTTTCCTCCACAAAACACACTTTTAATCTTGGAAGGTTCTTTCTCATCCATTCCAACTTTGACTTCAATTTTTTGTGAACAAAAAATGTCAGGCAGCTTTATAGGATTTCCAGTTACAAATGATACAAGTTTTAGCACATCTCATAGGCAAGGGAATATGACGTACTTTATGATCTGATAAAAGTAAACCTGAGGGAGCTGTTCCTAAAAGTGCCATTTGGGGTCAAGGATGAGATCACATCTGAGAAGGCAGCAATGCTATCAAATACTTTTTGTAAAACAATGAGATGAAGGGCTTTAGAAAGCTGGCCTGAATTCAGGGGTCCTCACTGGCCTGTAGTGATGTCACCAGTGTGCCTGTAATGTCACCAGTGTGCCTATAATGCCCTTTCTGCTTCCTTTTCAGAAGTAACTGCTCCTTAATAACAGCAACAAGTTAAGTCACTGTAAGCTGACTATAATGTGCTTCAAATAGTCACAGTCAATGGGACTGAGGAGCAAGGACTGGGAGGTTTTATCAGTCGGATTTTGCATGTTGGACACCTTTCTCACCCCATCATGGAAGCATTCCCATACCTTTTAGGTTGAAGTTCTTTACCTGACTTTCCTGGGGCTACCAGAAGGTTCATTTTCCCAGTGCAGTCTCGTATGTTGCTGCTTAATGAGGAAATAGCATTTCAGCAGCAGAGAAAGTTGCTGCATTGTTCTTAGATCCCAACTAATTGTTTCTGGCTAACTCCAGGCACCATGTACAACAGCCTGTTGTCTAGACTCTGTGTCTCCTCTCAAACACAAGTCCATGGGAAATGGCCATGGTCCACCATGATGACACCCAGTACAAAGAGCTGAGAAAGCAGGCCTTGTTTGTGATGTTCATTCTCACTATCGAACTACAACAATGATATGTCTGGAGGCTGGAGAGGAAAGCACACCCTGGATTTTCTTCAACTTGAGGCATAAGAAGTAGAGTTCAGAGAATCTTGACTTCTGCCTGAGCTTGTCACTGATGTTTTGCGCAACTTCAGGACAGGCACATTCTTTCATGCCTCAGTACGTGATACCTGTGATGTAAGCATAACTTGAAATGCTTGATATATTAGATCAGGCAAAACATCGTGCTCAGATGACTACGCTGCTTCTGTTGTTACCAAATGTAGGGTTTTCAGAACGTTATATCATGCCACTGTGCCAAGAACGTATCTTCAGGTCTTTGTCTGTAAATGAAAGAGCAACCTAATTCCCTGCTCTACACGAATCTTCTTAGAAGCTCACTGAAGCCAATGGGAAATTCTGCTAATGGCAGGTGGGAAATATCTTTCATTCCTGGATGCACAAGGTAATTAGGTATTGCAGTGATGATGAATACCAAACAAGTTTAATATGAAGATCTCCACCAAGGGTACTGCTAGACAAGTGCAACATGGAATATGGAGGACTGAGGTTTTCACAGATGCATCCTGAACATTGATAAATAATAACAGCAAGTTCTCTGTTGCCTTTATAGTGATATAGGCACCACAGCTTGCATTTGTAGTAAAGTCTATCCTTTTAATAAGAAGTCTTCATGAAATAGAAGGTATCAACTGTTTGGGATTTAATTCACGGAGAAACGATTGAAATTATTGAGACAAATTCATAAAGAGAGGATGAAAAGGTTTGTAGGAAAACTAAGGGATCTTTAATGGCATATGCAAAGTTTAGTTTAGAAACCAGGGGCTGTGTATTTTCACCATGTAATCTGCATGCAACATAATCTGACCCTTTTGCAGGTACAACTGTATTAAATAAATTCTCATGTAACCTGCACAAAGACAGAGGAAGAGCACATTTTAGAGCAGAGGGAGAAGCATATCAGTATTTAAGGAAAATGGAGAGGGCGACCAACAGGTTGATTATAAAAATCTTATTTTACTTTAAAACATATGAATAATACATGCCCACGATCCTCCCTCTGTTTCACAGTTGGTATTTTTGCAGGTAATGCATGTGTTCTGCATATGAAATTATAGTGGTTTACACCAGCTTGGCCCCTAATCTAGCAATGTTAATTGAACAAGGCTCTGGCTGCAGGGGTGGTTCTTCCAGGTAGACCCACTCAGAGCTCCGCCTACCTGAAGCTTGTTACAATTGGAGAACCTTTAACTTGTACCCAAGTGTCCATACCACCTGGTAGACATCTCAGATGAGAACTGAAATATCCCGTCAACTGCTGCCCCACCAATCTGAGTGACCTCTGAGTTACTGATGTTCCCTTAGTAGGATCAGGAAAGGAGTATGATTTAACAAAGAGCTATTCCAGGGAGCTTGTTGAGAATTGTGCCGTTCCTGATGGTCCTATCATTTTTTATTCTGCTTGGGCTGGAAGCTGTGCCTGTCTGGTTGCTGCCTCACATTGTTGGTAATGCCTCTCACTGACCCTGGGTTCAGATTTGTGATATTGGGATTTGTAGAACTGAAGTCTAACAATTCCCCCACTTGTTCCAGTTTAGTGAGGGGTGAGAATTAACAGATGGTGTCATTATCAAAATCTGTTCAAGTGTTGAAACAACATAGATCCCACAAATGCAGACAAACAAATACAAACTGCAGTAATTTTTCCAATATCTGTTGAATAACAATAATGTTTTGCATTTATACAGTGCTTTTTAATTCACAGCTTTTGAAGTGCTTCCAGACTATAATGAAAGTTCACCCCAGATCTGTGAGAGAAGCAAGCGTAGTGCTACTTACTCCACTGAAGTTCAAGGTTCAGAGCAGAGTGTCAGAGGCTTACACTGGATATATGCACAGGGACTCCGGCTTCTTCTAGCTCTGCTGCTGCTTCAGCTGAATGGTTCTTGGGTAAGTGATTTTATTTTTCCATACTTCAGTTCCTAAATGAGAAATGGTAATGTTTTGTCTCCTTTGAGAAGTGTTTTTGGTTTTGACAGATCACAAGTGCTGTCTTGTAAGGTACAGGTATTGTTATCCTCATCAGTGTTACTGTTAAAGAGCAGATGCTGAGGGAGCTAAATATGAAATACCTGGTCTAGGTTATCAGAGGGGCTGAGAATATCAGGGTTCTGTCTGAAGTCCTTGTAAAAGCTTGATATTCAGTTGTCCTCAAGGTGCTCCCTCTAAAACACAGATTTTTTTTTTTTCCTCTGTTTATCGGCAACCTTGCTAATCATTGAAACTTCTTGGGAGCTTTGCATTCTAGCTTTCTGTATGATACATATTCATCTGTGCTCCTGTAGAGGTAAATGAGGGGTCCTGCAGTTAAATTCAGCAACTAATTGTTGCAGGGAAGTAAAACAAGAGAAAGATTTGAGCTAGGTTTCTCACATGCTCTGTTTTAGGACTTTGTGGTTAGGCCTTTGTTCAGGATTAAAAGAAGCAGTTAGAGTTGAAATCATCTCTGTTGGTAAAGTTGGGTGTTAAGACTCCATGTAACAATAGTAATGCATCTTGTGAAAAAACCTGTCTATGATCATGGTATTTTAGCATCAGCAGCCTCAGAAGATAATATTTATGGTGTTGATAATGTATATGTTTTGGTTGGCCCAAGGGTTCCAGAAAACTCTTGTGATCTGCATTTTCATAATAAATATGATGGGGAGAGAGGAGAGGGGAAAAAAAGGTAAAAGAAAGGGGAAAAACCCTAACCCAACATTTTGGGAGGGGAACCTCTTAGGTTAATCGTGGCCAGTTCTATCAAAAAAAAAAAAAAAAAACCAACCCAATCAACCAAACAAAAAAGACCTTGATGTAGTTAACTTGCTTGCCTAAAAACTGCATTTGCATGAATATAGTTGTGGAAGGGACCCTTTATGTCATTTGGTAGATTAGTGTTAGCAAAGTCATTAGAGATTTGTTCTCTGTTCCTTTGGGCAAATGTCATGGTACAACTTGGTCTAAAGTCTTTTTGGTCTAAATCTCTTTGGTCTAAAAACTTTCATCCTAAAAGAAGTCAGCAATGCTTGAACAGCTTCCTAGGAGCAATCTCTGGGATGTGGTAACCCCTAAACCCTGCTTGGTTCCAGGAAAGAGGGAGCAAATCCACCCAGGCCAGACCTGTACCAGAAAATGCCACTATATCAACAAAAAGAGGACAGTGATGGAGCCTACCATAGGCCTAATCACTGGCTTTGCTCCCAGGCTATAGCAGGTGGTCAAGTCCCATAACCCATTTGAAATCTCTCTGAAAGGCTAGACCCTGCCTTAGTTCCCAAGGGTGCCCAGGATGGATGTATTGTGAGCATACATTCTTCTTAATGAAACACGATTTCACACAGCTGTCCTAGAAACTGTTCTGTTCCAGTTACATTTTGCGCTGAATGATGTACTTTCCTGACAGACCGTCCCACTGATGGCCTGATGATGGGGTAGGAGTGGCAAGAAGAGCATGAAACAGGGGTGTTGTGTTGCCCTGTCAGGTACTACATGGGCATAGTTTAGCCTTCAAACTGTCAAACCTGGTAGGGACTTAGTCTTGAGACTCAGAATTTTGTTGTCTCCCTTTATATACTAGAACGTTATGAATGACACTTCCTTATTTATTCCTTTGGTCTTGGTCAGGTGAAAGGAAGAAAGAAAAGATTTCTTGAGACTTTTCTAGCTTTGACAACATGTGACACTTTATAAATGTGGGTTTCAGCTGCACTTGATGCAAGTGACTGCAAACTGTCAAACCAGCCTGTAAGCCAGCACAACACAACCGCAAGTTTGGCAACAAACTACCACTGCCAGATGCCTTTGCTGTTCCTTTAGCTTTCTAAGTATTTGAAGCACTTTAATTTTTTTTAATATTTTTTAAATAGTTTCAAAGTAGAACACAGTGTTTTGCGTTGTCTAGCCAAAGTTCAGCTGTCCTTTTGAATCCCTGCCAAACTTCCTGTTTTCAGCAAAAACAATTTATTATCTTGATGGTTCTTTAGACCTGGAAGGCTTTGCAAGCACAAATAAACTTCTGCTGGGTTTTTTTGTTTGTTTTGTTTGGGATTTTGTTTTGCTTTTTTGTTTGGTTGGTTTGGTTTGGTTTTTCATGGCCTTTCATAGAATAAACTCATTCGCTTCCTCTCACTTATATGGTCTATGCTAGCAAAGAAAAGTATTTAACCTTTGGGACACTAGCAAGATTCAGAAAATGTTTTAATTGTGCAAAACTTCTGCACTCTGAACTCTTAAAAGATAAATAAGTTTTTTCACTAGAAATCCTTATTTTCAGGTGGTTGGGTAATAGCATCACTCTGCCACATGCACCTTAAGGAGTTTGGAGCGAGTTAAAATTTGAAGTCTTTTAAGAGATGTTTTTAAAGAAATTTTTTTTTTTTTTTTAATTGATGCTGCTCAGGAAGGAACACTTTGTTCCTAAAGGCTTATTATTGACAATTCATGGCCACATTGTCAAAAAATGGAAACACCTATGACAGCTAGTCTGAAGCCTTCCTATTCAACAGCTCCACCAAATCAAATCTGTAAGAAATGAGGCGGTGAAAATATCCATTGCCTTTGTGGGGAGAAAGAAAGATTGTTGTTGTTGCAAACCAAAGCTGGCTGCAAAATAATTGCAAAACAATCTCCTCTCTAAAAATGAAACATATGTAAGTTATCTTAAAAAAAAAAAAAGGGGGTGGGGGGAGGGAGGTGAATTCTTGTCATTCATACCCAATGTCACTGTAGCATAAGGGACCTTAACAAAAGCATGTTTGTAAAATTGACTTGGTAGGAGATGGTAACTTGGCAGTAGACAGCTGTATCTCTGTGTGCTTTTGGGAATTATTATCCAATACCTGCAAGTGTTGGGAAGGTGTTAAAATCTTTTTGTTGTTGGGGTGGGGGTTTGGGGGGGGGGGGGGGGGTTGTTGTGGTTGGTTTGTTTTTGGGTTTTGGGGTTTTTTTATTGAGGCATCAAAAAGCTTTTGAAATTATTTGGAGGTGCTTTAAAAGTGATTAA